>JAODJU010000018.1:4919113-4978105 GCA_026776725.1 Gnathonemus echidnorhynchus | reverse complement strand
CACAGTCCTGATAGCTTGGTATCCCAGCATTCCACAAGTTTTCCTACCCTCAGAATTTAAATAAATGAGAAAAACCAGCAGATACTTGGTTATGCTTCCCACATGGTTAGGATGGAACGCAGCACCTTCCTAATCTAGGCTGGGCAGTAGTCCATGTGATGAGAGCAACAATTACATTTCTGTCTTTTACAGTGGTCGGGTTTTCTCTGTTTACCAAGCTGGGACACCTGAGAACATCACATTTTGACCTCATTGAGCTGTATGATTTGCAAAGCATTCAGAAAGGCAGCTTCAGAGCAATGGCAGTGAATGGAATTGGCAGCCCCTACAGAAAGTCCTAAGAGACTGCAGGAACGTATCGGGGTAGGAAAAGCACGGTCCACTCTTGCCTTCAAAGGTGCGCATTTGTTGGGGTTCTGGTTCCAGGCCTCCCCAGCTTCGAAAAGGCTTTTCTTGCAGGCTACGGGCTCCGGGGGGCTTGGGATGTCCACCAGAGCCTGTTTGGATGCCTTGGGGTCCTTGGAGGAGGTCTGTAAGGCACAGCATGGGTTACACGGGTGATTGATCCCATTATAACCTAGAACCAAAGATTACCACAAATTCTTGTACTTTCCTATGGAGTCCTTTTTTTTAACGTGCAGTTTTGCGTTGGGTTTACAGCATTAATAAATCAGATCAAAACAAGAGAATATTCATTTGACATTGTTTCCTTTCTAAAACTAATTCAGTACATGGGGGCAAAACAGAAAAAAAAAATTTGGCAGAGATAATGGAACAGTGTTTATTCGTGTCCTTTGAGGATAAGGGATGGGGATTTTCAGGAAATGTCAGCAAACGTGTTCTGCTTGACCTCGCAGTCAGTTCAGTGACCTAACCTCCCTGAATCACGACATGTGTTTGTAATTCACTAACAAGGGCGTTGTGTGGGCCACATCATTCCCGGCCTGAGGGCACGAAAATGACACAGCTTGCCCTGGGGGCGGAATAGTTCATCACATACACGGAAAGGCGTGACGGAAGTCTCACCTTACCTCACAGAAACACACGTCGAACTATGACAGGGGGACGACTGTTTGCTTTCTCATCTGGCAGAGTACGGTTCTCAAGAACAGGACAAAAGGGGACGTGTCCCAACAGATTCGGAATACAGAAAGAGGATTCATCTTATCAATTGGGCTACCGCTGTGGCGTTCCAGGCCAGAGGAAGGACGGCACAAAAAAGACAGAGCTGGAGGATTACCTCAATGGCGTGACTGTACTGCTCCAGCCTGTCATCCATTTTGGTGATGAGGACTGGGGGTTGGGTCTTCTTAACGCTGTTACTGTTTTCAAAACAAAGCCAACACCAAAAAAACACACGTGAGCCATGATCTAATCACCAGCCCCCAAACAGAAACAACTGCCCCAAGCCCCCAGACCTAATGGGGGGCCACTACTGAATCCTCTCCTTGGGAATCCCCTGAGGATTTTTCAGCCCCAGGACACCATCATCTTGTGTTTTTGTAACTCTCCACTAGGACAATGCAGATTCAATACCAGTACCCTGATGTCCGGTACTATTTCTGCTTCAGACAAATGTGAAACTGAAATTTAACAGAGACAGCGACAGACGGACAGACAGATGGCAGAAAGATACTTTATTAATCCAGAAAGAAAGTGCAGATTAAAGAAGCGAATTGTGAAAAGCTGATGGTTAGAAAACTGTTCCAAATACGTTTGAGTTACTAAGACAAAAGCAGATAAATGCCAATTTATCCAGAGCTATCCAGAGCTTAAAAGTGTTTGACAAAAATAAAAAAGAAAAATTACAAAAGCAGACAGATTTTAGTATGCAGAAGAAAATGAGAAACCATTATCTTCTGGATATGACAGCATGGCGGCTGTTCCCTGTTTTCTCAGGAGACACAAATCGTCTCAGATAATTCTGAAAAGCAGGAGCTTCTGAAAAGCAAATTGGGACAGAAGTAGAAAAGTTTGGCTGAAAATAGTGCTGTGTGAGATGTATGTGTGCACCCAGCCCACTGGGGTGTCTATGTGAGAGTTCATTTCCTATCTTATCTACAACAATTATTTCATCATAGAGGTCTACTTTTCGTGGAAGATTTTTTTTCATAAGATCATTTGGCTCATAGAAATAAAATTGCATCAGCCATACATTTCTTAGAGTCAGGAAATGTTTCAATTCTGTGGCTATAAAAAGTTTAAATGAATGTTGTAAATCTTATTGCTTTATTTTTTATTGCGTGAATTCAGAATGGCACATTTCAAAGAGGGTTTTAAAGGGTTTGTGTCAATTTGTCATAAATATATTTTATAAATATATTTTATTATCATTCCATCCAGGGTGTAGCCCAGCCTTGTGTCCATTGCTGCCTGGGGGAGGCTCCAGCCCCCCACATACACCCGTGACCTTGACCAGGTTAAGGAAGATGGATGGATGGATTTTTTTATGATGAAAAATAATTGATTTGCAATATTTTAAGTACATGCTTTTCAAGAAGGTTCATTTTAAGGGAACATTAACCTAGAAAATGCAATTTTAGTTTCATAACAATGACTGCGGCCACCGTATAAATGAGCCTCGCGATTTACAAGTAGCTGGAGTCAGGGCTGTCTGTCCTCCACCCTATATCTGTGTGCTTACATTTAAACTTCCACTGTTCACGTCAACATCCACTGGGATTAAGAATTTAGAGATCAGTGGTCATTGTTGACACACCACAGCACACAGTGCACAACAATGAAATGTGTCCTCTGCATTTAACCTGAGAAGCAGGGGCTTCTGGGAACATTAACTATAGGCCTCAAAATGTGTATCTGATCCCACTGAATGACATTAAGTTATAGCTCTGAAAATTAAAGAAGAAATAATGAAAGCTAACACAGCCGTTAAAACACTGATTATTTGAGGTCGACTCTATCATATCAACAAATACCAGACTGGAATCAGAGCCAGAAAAACTACTTTCTATTTAAAAATATCTCAGGCAATTCATATTTTCAAAAAATACACAAAAACCTTGAGCACTTTTGGCAGCTAATACGGTCATGAGTCATAAATGATACTGCCGCTCCATTAAACAGGAATTGGGAACAAAAAATACATTGTTACAATATGATGAATGTTGGCCACAAGTCATTTTCTTTGTGTCTCACTACAAAGACAATGACAAATGTGGATTGAAAGGTGTGTAAACTAATAAGATGATATCATGCCTTCTGTGGAACAGAGGATCAGGCAGTCTGTTATTGTCCCATCATGTCTTAACTGGTGGAGAAGCCAGACTCTAAACTGCATCTATTTTCACATTCCTAGCTTCTACAGACAGTGAGTTACTGGCACCTCTGATGATGTCATCACTCACTGTTCTGGCATCCGACACTTATGACAGACTGGATAGTTTTTATGGCTTTTCTCGTACTAATTTAGCATTTGGGTTCCAGTTTCATATTGTCACTGCTAAATTTGAACCTCCTTCCAGTGTAAGACGGCTGACCAATTGCTTACCGACCTCAGAGACAGTATCGCTCACCAGTCACCAAAGAAAACTGGGACATCTGCTTACAGTTACCTAACTCATAAATCACCTCAGACAAAAGAGACACAGCAATAACAATGCAGAACCCTTTTTTGAGTCTATGGTCTGCTCATCCAGCCAGATGTGGTCAGGGGAGAGTCATCTCTTCCAGCTGAACACCAGAAATCTCTGGGATTTCAGGAGATACAGAAAATGGTCCATAAAATGGGGGGGGGATTGAATAATCCTGAAAAAGAACATACCTTTTCTTCAGGGAGCGATTCAGGGACTCTGTCCTCTCCGAAATCTGAAATTCAGAATGACGTTACACCAAATGAGTTTAGCATAATATCAAACACGGCAGTGGAAAAATTGAGGAGCATAGAAGCGGTGCTACGCTAACAATTTAGCCAATTCCTAAATTCATGCCTACAGGGATACAAAATCCTTATCCATGCACAGCTATTGTGTTTTCACCCTGTAGAATACTGGAGATAATTCACATGACACTGCCTATATATCATTAAAGGAAGATTAAGGACTGTAATAGCCGAAAGGATGTGGTTACAGGGCCGTGTTTAACCCTTTCCTGGTCACATCTCTCAAAATGTATGCTGAACACAAAGCATTCATTGCTTAAAAAAATTATGAACCCAGGATTAAAAAAATAACATGAAAAATAAAATGTCCTCCTTCCTCATGGTTCTCTGGCTTAGCAGCAATTAAGCCCCTACCAGTCATTTTGCCTTATTGAAAAAATAGACTGCATTGAGGGACACAGGCTCGATGGTTCCACGGGAGGAGAAGAAGCTGGTCTTTGATACGGGACGCGGCTGGTCGGGCTGCCTCATTGCAGGCCGTCCTGTTTTTGGCACAAAATTCTGCCCGAACAAAATTCTGCCAACTCACCGAACAAGCATGTTCTCCTGTCACCCTCTCGTCACTCTCATTCTGAAATCACAGATAAGCAGACGGGAGGAAGTCACCAGCAACAAGAAAGCAGCCCGACACTCAACTACAGGGCACAACCCCCAGTGCATTTAGCTTTACTTAAGCAGAAAAGCAGACCCTACACAACTCAGATTTTATAATGCATATATTATAATTATATTATTGTATTAAATATATAATTGTCAATTAAAATGACTATTACGCATCACTATTAAGGTATAGCCATTTGCAAATGCATTTGTGCTGGTTGTAATTTTTTTTATATATTTATATATTTGTGTGTATATGTATGTGCATGCGTGTGTTAATTTTTACCAAAAGTATACTAAATGTATACTAAAAATGTTTATTCAGCAGACAAGAAATAAATAGTGAAGTCATATCTGGATAACAGACTGTTGTCCATGCTTAAGTAAAGCTATGCTACAAAACTAAAGAATATAATAAATAATATGATGAATACAATGACTGAAAGAATACAATATGCAAGAAGTCAGAAGAAAGAGGTGAGTCATTAAGTCCATTAAGTGATGTTTGGGGATGATGGAAAAATGGGTCACTAGAATGATCTCTGGGAAAAGGAAAAAAACCCAGGGTAAGTATTTGTTTGGACTGTATTTTTAAATTAGCCCTCTGCTTGGCACTATATAATGTTTTAAGTGATATGGTGCCAGAGACCATCCTCCGTGACCCTTCGGAGTACTAAGAGAATTAAAAGAATCACACAACATCGCAAGCCTGGCTCTGGCCACCACACCTCCTGCTGTTGACACAGGAAGGACGACACTTTAACATTTCTTCATGCATTTTTTTTAGCTAACAGAAGGAACAACGGATGTGTCACAACCCAGAGCAAAAGATAAAATAATAGAAGACAGGAAAAAGCAGGAAGTGTAGACCAACGTGCCTCCCACCACCGTACAAGGAACTTTCAGACAATAGGAGCAGAGGACATGAATGAAGCTGAGTTTAATAAGATTTGCGAGCTGGATGACGGCCCAGGGATTTTATGTTTTGCACAGAGAAGGTGGGTACACTGGGAAAATTAAAAGACAGCCAAAAAAACTAGAGGAGCTAGTTCTTGTATTACTTTTTCTTGGTTGCGCAATCCAAAAGAAATTATAGAACTGAACCATGCAAGATTTGACATAAATGAGCTTGCTGTACTTTGTGCTTGTATGGCTAATGTCTCTTACATGCATAAGTTAGTTTTTTTCAGAGGACATAGCACGACTGTCATGAAAATGTCACAAGACAAAGTTCACTTCAAACAAAACAAGGCCCGTCACACACTTGTCTGGCTAACCAGTGCCAAAACAGGGGTGCAAAATTTTCTGGAAAAAAAATTGACCAAACAAGCTTATGTTGATGGAATACAGGAATACAGGAATTTGATGATTATTTGTTATTGCATGCAAAAAAAAAATCAATGAAAGGCCAAAAACGTGTGCAGACGAAAGTAAGGACAAGGGAAAAATAACCAAAAAAGGAGACTGGAATTAATATGAAATATGACAATAGCATCTGGATGAGAGGCAGGAGGCTCACCTTCATCGTGGAGCTCTTTGGACTCAGGGGGCAGAAAGGTTCATCCCCTTCGGTGCTGGAGATGCTGAGGGTCTTCATCCTTCTCTCTGCTGCCTCCATCCTTCTCTTCTCTATATCTTCCTTCATTTGTCGCTTCTCCTCCTGTTAGCAGGTGTTCGTACACATGAGGCCACGTCCGTGTGTTTGCGAGCATGCTGTCCATGTGGAACGTAGATGCCAGGCCAGTGTTTTCTAATCTGGGCCTCAGGGGCCCACAGCTGGTCCACATTTTTGCTCCCTCCCAGCTCCCTGCCAGACATTCCATGTTTTTGCTCCCTCCCAGCTCCCTGCCAGACAGTCCACGTTTTTGCTCCCTCCCAACTCCCTGCCAACCAGTCCATGTTCTTGCTCCCTCCCAACTCCCTGCCAGACAGTCCACATTTTTGCTCCCTCTCAGCTCCCTGCCAGACATTCCATGTTTTTGCTCCCTCCCAGCTCCCTGCCAGACAGTCCATGTTTTTGCTCCCTCCCAACTCCCTGCCATACTATCCATGAGAGCTGGGCAGGAGCAAGAATGTGGACTGTCGGGGGGGGGAGCTTGAGACAAGCTTGGGAAATACTGACATAGACAATGGTGTGAGCACTAAAGTTTATCATTTGACAGCTTGAGAAATAAGCAGACAGTTGCAGATAACAAGCATTTATGGTGTGCTGACA
Organism: Gnathonemus echidnorhynchus; assembly: GCA_026776725.1. Lineage (NCBI taxonomy): Eukaryota > Metazoa > Chordata > Actinopteri > Osteoglossiformes > Mormyridae > Gnathonemus > Gnathonemus echidnorhynchus. Next base: position 4,971,392 of record JAODJU010000018.1, on the reverse strand, counting down.
ATAAATACAAGATAAAAGCCTTAATATCTATCATTACTTCTGTACAAACAGACAGTCATGCTCTTCCTGCCCAAATGCACATATTTTACTGTTTGTTAGCTTATCGACACGTTTGTCATGTACAGTATTGTGTGCAAAAGTCTTCGGCAGTCAAAGAAAAGTCAAAAGACAAAGGCCATTGATCTGGATACAGAGTGTATATTTTCTCATAATTTATGTTAGAACATATACAAATTAAGAGTAACACAATGAAAAATAAACAAGAATTTCTTCAGTTCTCCTAAAACTTACTGATATCTTGTTGGATGGCTAGATGAACACCACTTTGGTTCCCAAACCTCTCCTCAGGGGCACCTCAGCCATTCCATGTATTCATTAAATTTCATCACCAGCTCAATTCATAAATTAACGTGATTAGTTAATAACTCATTGGGGTATTGATTAGCCAATAAAGGTGGGATAGTGGTCAAGTCAAAAAATACACTGGTGTATTGAAAGGCCACTGCAAATACTGGGGTGATTTTAGAAGAGGTTTTGAAATGGTTAAGCTGATACACTTGGACATAGGGCTGTATGATTTGATGATATTAGGTCATGAACAGTTAAAATGTCTCCATGATCTGCCTTTACAGAGAGATCGTGCTACAGTTAGTATCACGCTACAGTGCACCTTCTCTCGGTTGCAGATCTACGGCTCATACGCATCTAAAGTTCTTCTGTCAGCCAAATCTGTTTCGACACACCAATAAACCAGTAATAGCAAACAGTAGGTAGTGCCTTGGATTTCTTTCCCTCTCTCCCTTACGCTCCCCTCGTCCCAACATGCAATTCGCAACGTGCAACTCATTCACTATTTGGCAGCGTTAGCAGCAGGGACGACACAGAGGAGCTGGTCCTTAAATCGAATTTGACACGGTAATACGGAACTTGTTTGAATTTTCCAAAACCAACACAACGCGAACAACAGTTATTTGCTAAATTTGCCAAGATGAGGTTCGCATGTCTAGTGGCAGCATGACAAACCTTTTTCACTACCTCAGTGAAAACAGCAGCATGCTGAGTATGTTCTGAGTTTATGTTTTATTACCTTATAGGGCTATATATTTTTAGTTTGTAATTAGTTTGGCTGTACTGTTAAGTAAATTGCAAAATAGTCTTAAAAAGGAACATGACAAAAAATCTTGATAAGATCAAGGGTCGTGATCTTGTCTGAAAAAAAAACGTGATATGATACTATTGCCATATCGCCCACCCCTACTTGGACAGACATTATTTCTACATTTGTGAATCATTTATTTATCATTTTCTTTGACTGCTTAAGACTTTTGCACAGCGCTGTGCTGCTCAGCCACTCCTGCCTCTAACCATGTTCATCTTTGACAATAATCATACCTCTTCTTTCAGCTGTCGCTGGTGCTCCTCTTCTTCCTTCCGGCGCTCCTCCTCCTCACGGAGGCGCCGGCGTTCCTCCCTCCTCCTCTTCAGCTCCTCCAGCTCAACCTCTGCCTCCGCCTGTCGCTGCCGCAGCAGCTCCAGCTCCTGGCTCTCCTTCTCCTGGTGGCTCCGGCGAATCTTCTCCAGCTTCTGCTCCGTCTCCAGGAAGACTTCGGCCTCCTCGTCGGCCTCCTGCGCCTGACTCTGGCTCCTGAGGGAAGGAGGAGAAGCTGAGTCCGGCCCATTGAGAACGTAAAGCCCACACTTGCTCATTAGTATCTTCATGTCAACTTTGTTTCTAAGCAATCTGTCAAAATGTTGGCATGAAGGACGTTGCTATGATTAAATGGGGGCCAATATTATCTCACAAAGGCACGTGGATTAGAGTTTTCAGCGCAGCGCCCCCCCCTCTGCTGAAACACGCTCCCAGAATTTCCCAAGCCGTCAAATTGCTGAGCCATAGCCCCACCCCAGTGAAAGCGGTCTGCCAAGAGGCAAGGTGATGAACTCCACATGCATTTGCATTCACTTATTTAACAGACACTTTTATCCAAAGCAACATACAATTTAGGAAACAGGGTTAGCTGGTCCCTGGAGCAAATGGGGTATACTTAAGTATAAATATGGATGCACTGCTCCATAATTCTTACATTTCAATGCAATGTGGGAAAAAGTGTCATTTGTTCAGTAAGCTGTATGGTCATGCTGTAAGCTGACTCATTTGCAAAATGTAAAATTAGAATAATTACATTATTTGCATGTAACTGAAGCCATGAGAAATTCAAGGTCAGTGTTATTAACATTAATAAAATTCACTGGGCTCTCTGCTTGTACAACTGAGCCGAACATGAGGTCAACCTGAGAGCCTTTTTATGTGAAAGCCTGTGATTGTTTACCTGAATCTGCCCACTGAAGATGAGGAGGATCTTCTACGCTCGGCCATGTCTGACAGCGAAGAGCTATCAGCTGACTGTGTAACTGTGTGTTTACCAGTGCAAGAAATCCTCACCAAGCCAGGAAGGATGTTGTACAGCAGGAAGTTGTGAAATGTGTTCCCTACTACATCTAGAGTACAAATGCAACCTTCTTCTGCCAGAAAAATGCACGCAATACACAGTTTAAACCTACTTACACTAATTTTCAGTTGAAAACTCATCTTGTAACCAAAGCCAGTCTGAAGGCTGTGTATTTCTTATAAGGGGGCAATTTCCTGTTTATTTTCAAGCCTGTATTTACTGTGTCACAGATAACCTGCTGCGTTTAACGTGTCACTTTGATTACACTTGGAAAAGCTGCTGATTAATGCCACTGGGCAGGGTACCTTGGGACTCGCTTTGTTTTACCAAGTGATGTCACTTCCACGCCAGCTGCATCTCCATTACCGTTGACATGTTTCACTTCCTGCTGCAGGAAGACTTTGGATGTAAAGGAAACCTTCACCTCTTTCCTCTTCTCTTTCGGCTGAAATCATGAAGTCCGTATTTTAAGCGAAAAAAAGATACTACAGCAATCAGGTATAATAAAATTATATAAATGAGTTATGGACCTTCATTGCAATCACCTTTTCTTCCATAATTCTACTTTGTTCCTCTTCTCTTTTCCTCATAAGACTCCTCTCTTCTTCCTCCCTTGCTCTGGCTGCCTCCTGCTCTCGCTCCTCCTGTCTCTTTGCCGCTTCCTCCTGCTCCTTCTTCCTCCTCCTGTTCTCGCTCTCCCTCCTCCTCAGCTCCTCTTCCTCTTCCCCCTCCTGCTGCCGCCACCGGGAGGCCGACATCGCGGAGGACTGCTGGGTCTTGGCAGGGACGGCCTTTCTGCTCCGGCCCTGTTCCCCGTTATCCCTGGCCTGCTCCAGCTCATCCAGGCACTGTTGCCGGCGCTGAACCAGCTTCTGGGTCCAGTCGCTGAAACCCTCGTCCTCCTCTAACACCAACTGACTGGCAGGTTTCAGCTCCCTGTCACACCTAGAGGGCAGAGAAGGAGCAGTCTGTCTTTAGAAAGGCACGGCCAAAGGACATTTTTCCAAGGAGTTACACATGTATCCACATGAACTACATTTTCATCCTCAAAGACAGACAAAGAGCCAGAACATTTATACACGAATGTCCTCTGAACACTCCAAATTAAATAGACAGAAAACCGGCAACAAGTGTTCATGGGACTTTAGGACTATACATTAAAATGGGAAAAAAGAATTAAATATTAGGGCTCCTATATGAGAATTCAAAGGAGAGCAGAGAGCGGGGATTAGTAACTACAGAGAACTGGCCTGTGGAGGCTGCCGGACTCTGGGCCTGTCAACAGCGACAATAAATTCAGCTGCCTGGCTCGTACACTTGTAGCGGAAAAAGGGCAGTGAAACCGTCCTCCTGGGGAACGACAGCTACAGGACGAGGTCCCACTGATATGTACCTGGCTGCAAGTCCATCCATTAGCTTTGACCACTGGGGAAATTGGACAGAGAGCAGAGGAAACAGATGCTACACTGTTCTCCATGTTGGGAGGATTGTACTCCCCCAGTCTCACTGTAGACTACATGGGGTGAGATCATACTCAGCCGGAAGCAATGGGAACATTTTGGATTACTTTTCGGGGGGGGGGGGGGGGGGGCGGGGGCGGGCGCGGGGTGGGGTTGGTAATTGACTGGCGACGCATAAGCAACCAGTAAATCGTTCAAATGGAGATTGTGAAGCTGTGATTAACACAGGGTGTTAATACTGGTTTGGCAAGTGTACAAGTAAGGAACAAAACAGGCTAAGCAGTCGCTTTGGGCCACTGGCTGGCTATTAAAATGAAAAAAGGGGGGGAGCATGGGTACGGGACCGCAGGCTCTGGGTGATATCATCTGCAAGGGATACGGGGACAGCGGTCTCCATGGAGACCGGGCTGGCAGACAGAGACACACCTGTTCTCTGTGGGAGAGCATGGTCGCCGAAGATTTTATGCAAGTTCATTAGCTTAATCTTTTTTTCTACTCACGGCACAAACACAACCTTCTCAGCATGAACAAAACCATTCTTTCAGCCTTCCCAGCACCAAGCTGATAGTTAGCAAGGCGACAATAGCAGGTGGTGGAGAGAGAGTCACAGATACACCTCAACCAACTTACTGATTTACATCATATAAGTTTCAAGTTGCAAGATTTTATTACCACATATGTTCAGAGGAACACATGACAGAGGTTCTTGTGCTGCAGTTGCAGGTAAACCGTCTTCCACGCAACTGTAGGAACTACTCTGCTTTTCTGGGATGTTCTATGCCTGTATTTATTGCCATTCAAAGTTCCAAACTGAACAACTATGCTTAAATTCAATTCCAGCAGAAGAGCAAAAAATACTTCCTGGGTTATGGCAAAAGTGACTAAAATCAGATACACTGAACTTTTATGATACTATGATAATTTCCACTATAACTCTGACTTAGTTCATCCCCATATATCTGCACTTGTTTTAAATAGTGAGCCCACATCAAACATTTCATTAATTAAAAGAAAGTGTGAAGCGTGTGATACTTAATGATGTGCTGCACACCGTTCCGTCACGTCACGTTCGTTAAAAGCCCCTATAATGAAAGTCTGTTTCATCTTCCTGGGAGCTGTCCGAATGGAACGCAGCCTTTGCTTCCAAGTATGATTAAATGCTCTTACTATTCAAGCAGACGAACGGTACCAGATGGCAGCTTACATCAAGTCTTGAACATTCGGTTGAACTGGTAACACCTGGTGTTATACTCGCATTCCCCGGCAATTAAATTACAGGTGTCATGCTTAACATTTCGGGGAGATATGAGCTCATTCGTCACCCTTTGCATCATAAAGCTCAAAAAACAAAAAACAATACAAAATGAATCATAGGACAGATACAAAACTGTAAAAGGGAAAATGCATGTTAGAAAATACATTCACGCATAATCACCGAAGTACACCAGTCACCCATAACATTAAAACCACCAGCCTAATATCATGTAGGTCCCCCTCGTGCTGCCAAAGCAGCTCCGACCCCTTGGGGCATGGACTACACAAGATCTCTGAAGGTGTCCTGTGGTATCTGGCACCAAGACGTTAGCAGCAGATCCTTTAAATCCTGTAAATTGTCAGGTGGGGCCTCCATAGATCAGACTTGTTTCTCCAGCACATCCCACAGATGCTCAATCAGATTGAGATCAGGGGAATTTTGAGGGGGCCAATTCAACACCTTGAACTCTTTTTCATGTTCCTCAAACCACCCTGAACAATTTTTGCAGTGTGGCAGGGCACATTATCATGCTGAAAGAGGCCACTTCCATTAAGGAATACCGTTGCCATGAAGGGGTGTACTTGGTCTGCAACAATCTTTCTCAGGTAAACAATATACATGCACCCTGCCATCCACACGATGTAACAGAAAACGTGACTCGTCAGACCATGCCATCTTCTTCCATTGCACCATGCTCCAATTCTGACCCTCACATGCCCATTGTCAGGGGTCAGCATTGCGGCTAAGTAGCCCCAAACGCAGCAAGCTGCGATGCGCTGTCTGTTCTAGCACCTTCCTGTCATAGCCAACATCAACTTTTTCAGCAATTTCTGCTACAGCTCTCCTGTGAGATCAGATCAGACAGATTAGTCTTTCTTTCTCACACACACCAGTGGGCCTTGGGCACCCTTGACCCCAGCGCTGGTTCACCAGTTGGCTTTCCTTGGACTACTTTTGGTAGGTACTCACCACTGCATATTAGGAACACCTCACAAGACCTCACAAGGAGAGGGTTTCTTGCAGGTCACTCAGATCCTTGCCCATTTTTCCTGCTTCCAGCACATCAACTTCAAGAACTGAGTGTTCACTTGCCTAATAATTAATGGCACCCTTGAGAGGTGCCATTGTAATGAGATGATCAGTGCTATTCACTTCACCTGTCAGTGGTTTTAATGTTATTGCTGATCCATATATTTGGACAACCCTATAAATAAGAGGAATTGTCTAATTAAGACACACCCACTGCTGACACAGGTGTATAATTAAGTACATAGTCACGCAATCTCCTGTGTCAAACACTTGCAGCAGAATGACTGGTTGTACAGGAGAGATTAGTGACTTTCCACTTTGCACCATCATAGGACGCCATCTTTACTACATGTCAGCTCACTCAACTGCCCTGCTAGAGCTGCCCAGGTCAACTGCATGTGACGTGATTGTGACGGTAAAAGCGTCTGGGTGCGAGTTCAGTTGCAAAGTGCTCAGCCACACAAGCTCACAGAAAGGAACTGGATATCCCACAAGCTCACAGAGTGGAACCGGATATCCCAATATCCGTATCCAACCTGAGTGGCAGCAAATCCCAATACCAACGTGCCAACATCTAATACAAAGCCTTCCCAGAAGAATAGAGTCTATTATTGTAATAAAAAGTGGACCAACTTCATATTAATACTCTTGGTTACAGAATGAGATGTTGGACAAGCTGGTTTCCACATACTTTTGGCCAAATAGTGTCAAAGAGACAGGTGGACGTTAGATGGCTTTCCTTAGGGCTTATGTATATATTAGATACTTATCTTATAATTACACCACGAGTTTAAACTCCTTCAGAGCTTTTGGTTTTGGGGAGATGGGGCTCCATGCTTGAGGTTATTTTTACACACAGTCACTAATTTGAAGTCTCAACAGGGAAAGTGCAGAGGCCCTGGACAGACTGAAGCTTGCTGAGCAGGGCTGCGGTAAACATACTTACAAGAGAGCATAATGAAAAGGCAGATTTGCAGGCTCCGCAAACACATGCAGAGAGAGAGAGAGAGAGAGGGAGAGGGAGAGAGATGAAGAATTTTAAGAGCGAGGGAGGGAATAGCATGAATGAGGAGATGAGGAGGAATACTTCATTGCTCCCCTGACTTGTTTAGTTTTATCGTAAACATCCTCGCACCACTAAATCCCTCCTCTGTATACTGAGCAGTTTCAGCTGAAGAATGGCGTGGATGGGGAGATTCCGCCATTGGCTATTCAAGCACAGAGTCATTCAGCATGTAGCCTTGCTGTTGCTGTTTCAACTCTCAGGCGAGTTCCAGTCATTAAGCATACAGAACTACAAATGCAGACAAGTAACATGAAGCGTATTCATATTAAACAGACATAAAGGGAAATTACTGTGAGCTATGAGAGCTGTTTGTGGATACAATCATCTGCTCGGTGCGTAATTAATAGGATCATTCAGTTCATGGCAGGTTTAAGTAAAAATCAGCCAGCTGAGAAGAAGCAGGCGTTCATCAATGTAAGTCGTTACAAATCTATCATTCCACATTTCTAAAGAGGGCAAGCACATCTTTAGAAAGATTTTGCCGTAGAGTAACAAGAGCATGTGTGTGTGTATGTGTGTGGATTATGTTTATATTACGTTGTGGGGACCAAATATTCTGTGAATGCAATCAAAAAAGTAAAAATGCCAATAGTCTCATAGTTTGTTTGGTTACTTATGGTTAAAGTTATGCCTGGGTTGGGGTTAAGGTCGTCATGTTGGGATTAGAGTTTTCCCCATAGAAATGAATGGAGAGTCCCCACAAAGATATAATTACAAACCTGTGTGTGTGCGTGCGTATGTGCCGGTGTGTGTGTGTTAACTTTCCACAACTACAAATCTTCAGTTCCCCGAGAAAGGTGGTGACATCATCTCTGGCCATGAAGGAGTCTGCTCTCAGTAGAGAAGCCAGCACGCTGGGTGTTCTTAGAACCTTCATATCCCCAACCTCCACAACCCCCCCAAAACCAGCATAACCCCAAACATACTGATGACCTGCTGTCTCCATTTATTTCTCCGTCTGTCTGAAAGCGTCGCCAGCACCTCTGTGGAGTCCATTATCTAATATGTGCAACTCAAGCGAGTTTGAGGACTGACTGGATCAAGGGAGTGAGGTGACAGCTGTTCTGTCTCTTTTCATGGACTAACTGAGAAACAGAGCAAGCAGAGCATGACTAAGGGGGGGGCATACAGATGGGAGGGGGAGGGATGTTGAGGTAATTAAGATATCGGGTTCATGCCACAGTCTGGCTCCACACAATCGGCCTGCGGGGCAACAGTTAGGTGCCGATCTGTTCGCTGAGTGGCCACGGTGCCCCAGCCCTCAGTGGGGGCTCGGTGACTTACGGGCCGTCCTCGGCCAGGAGCCCGTTTTCCGATGAGGCCCCCCCGGGGCTCGCCTGGCTGCTGTTCCGGCGAAAAGACTCTCGGGCCCGTCGCCGCCGCTCCCGTTCGATCTCCTCGGCATCCTCGATGCTCCGCTGGGTTGTCACTCTGTCGGTTGTCCGGAGAAATCAGAAGAAGTCGGTTAGACTTTCTGCGGGATCACCCCCATGACCTTTGCCCCTGGCCTGACCTATACAAACACCTGCACCAATTTATCACTCCTTAAAACCTTGATTATAAATAAACACCTCAGCATTTAGATAAAATACAGCATAACAGCAGGTCAACCAAGCCTAATCATTAAAGGATTCCCTTTGGTCTGTAAACTACCAAGCCTTACGTAAACACTGCTAAATAAACAATGCACTGTTTTTCTTGCTATTGCTGCACTAATGTCAGTGCTTTCTTTCTTTTTTTTTGTTTTACAAGACACTTTTTAATCATGTTTAATAGTCACATATGATTCGAACCTTTGACATTTTTCAGATCTCTGGCGTGAACAGCGCCGAGTTAATGTGGACCCTAAAACTCACTCTCTTACAGAGGATCCAAAATGCCGCTGCCTGGACTGCAACCAGGAGGAGAAAATACAGTCACATTATACCCAGTCAGGTCTCTTTCTCAGGCCTGTTTCCCATTAAGCTCGGGAGGCATTGATAGATCCGGCCTCAGCTTGTCCAACCGGGCTGATTAACATGTATAATCCAGAACTCATTCTCACATTACAGTATGCAGGTGTTCTAGCATTTTCCAGAACAAACAAAGGAAGCATTGGTGGCTGCTGCAGAACTCGCAGTCTACGGTACCCTCTGCCAGACAGTGTAAAGGACTCCCCTTTGGCTGTAGTCTTCAAATCTAGACTGAGAACCTACGATTTTCTACGTTACCTTAAATAACACTTCCACTGCCTATTCAAATTCAAATTGTATTTGTCACATACCAATCATACACAGCACAGCTTGCAGTGAAATGTTATTTTTCGACACTCCGTGACATGACAGTGGGGCACAAATGCAGTGGGGTTAGGTAGGGTTACACTAAAAATATTACACATCGGAACCCAACAGTTGGGTAGGGGCACAGATGTCATAAAGTGCAAATGTTCAGTTATAGTAATATGTGCAAACAGCAAGGCAGTGCAACAGTGAGCAGAGGTAGTTAAATAAGTAATACATTAGGGTTTGGTTATCAAGCAAGTCCAGTCCTAGGTGTTGCCTGGGACTATATACATATGTCATGTACATGTTGGTTAGCCCGCAATTATGTTGGCCTATGTCCATATTTCCATTTATGCATCTCTATATATGCCAGTCATAGGTCAGTGATGTTTGTGCCCTTCAATGGACTGGCATCCTTTCCAAGGTGTTCCCCTGCCAAATGCCCTATGCTGTCTGAGCTGGGCCCTAGGCCCGAGGTTCTCCCTGACCTCAGCAAGTAGCCAGAAGGTAGATAGATGGAATGATGGGCTTCTCAGGACGAAGCGAGGATGTTGGCTGCAGGCGGGAGGAATTTGCATGTAAGGGCCCAGCTCTCAGGCTCGCTCATGTCCAGCCCACAGGTACATGGCCTGAAACACTGAAAGTTTTCGGTGTTTGCACTGCCAGTAAACACACACTCCTGCCTTATTCCCAGGGGTGTCACGCCGCAAAAACAATATTACGACAACTGCCCGCTCTGCGTGCCAAATTTACAAACTTGAAAATATCGAATGGAAAGAGTCTGCAATTCCTCAAATTTCCCTAAATATTGGGGAAAAAAATGTTTCGAGACACATCAGCACCCTGTTGAAACTGTAAACGTTTGTTGTAATGTCGCTAAACCATGCTACAGGCAAACTGCCAGTCAGATGTTGCACGGGCGGTATGGAAAGCCTCCTCTCAGGCCTGACCGGGGTTGCAAAAGATCTGGTTTTGACATGTGCTTACCAGTGGGCTGGCAAGCTTGGAGAGTATAACATGCTGACAGCCACCATGATCTCAGGAGAGAGGGCGATCCCCGTCTCCAGCAGTTATATAACAGAGGGAGGGCAGTGCATACAAAGAGAAAAAGTGGGTAGAGGGAAGTCACTGAGAAGAGGCTCCACGCCCTTTCAAGAGCACAATAGAGAACACACTGCCTACAACACTGCCCCCAGTGGAGGAGAGAGGCATCCTTCTGTGTCAGGGCACTGCTAGCCTGCATCCCTCTTTGTTTACCCTATGGAACACCACAACGAAGAAGGGGTGGGACCCTTGTACCTCGTGGGCTGGAACAAAGAAGCTTGTCAACAGCCCCAGTCTATGTCGTCAGGGGTCTGGTTACAGTTTGCATTTTATTTGGCTTTTGGATTAATTTAAGCGGCACAGGTCACTAATGGTCCCCTAATTACTCCCAAACCACTAACATCACCGTCTGCTTCACTGGGCAGGATGAGGAGCTTTGGGAGCATCTGTTTTGGCAGGAGAAATCCATAAATATAGAGCAGGATCACGGGCCCCCGCTGTCCCCTGAGGTGCAGCCTAGGGGCCCTAAGCCTTTCTGGCGCTAACGGATGACACGGGGAATGCCTGTGTACGTGAAGCGAAGACTGAAAGGAAGGAGGGGGAGAAAAAAAGAAGGGAGGAGAGGTGAAGAAGTCAGGGGGCAGCTGGAGTAGGGAAGCTGTTCTCCACAGACCACACAGTCTGCAGGGTCTGAGGGGATTGCCCAGGATCCTCCTGTGGCCTGGTCCTGGGCTCCAGGGATCACCCAGGATCCTCCTCTGGCCTGGTCCTGGGCTCCAGGGATCACCCAGGATCCTCCTGGGGTCTGGTCCTGGGCTCCAGGGATCGCTCAGGATCCTCCTGGGGCCTGGTCCTGGGCTCCTCCACAACTATTACTAACCCTACTAACAAATGCTTTTTTGTTAACACATCAAGGTATTTCCCAGGCTGTACTTATAGCAAGACCGTCGTCTTTAATTAAATTACTGACTGAACTGCAAGAAAAACCTTTTCTGCTGTTTGTAATAGCACAGCTATCAGGGGGATTTAGCAGAAACTGGTTCACACTAGAAACTCATTTGTCCTTTAACAGTTACGACATAGAGGCACAATGTCCTTTCGAGGGGGGGGGGGGGGAGTTTGGGGGAAGTTTCATAGGCAACAGCCTGAGATTGAGGAAATGCTTCAGGCGGCTCAGGCCTCTGTTTACCCACCAAGGAACAAGTCCCATCATGCTCTCCTGGGGAACAAAGCCGCAGTGAAACAGACGATTGTTGCCGATCCAGATGGGACGGTGTCATGTGTCGCAGGTGAGGCTGATTAGCGGACTCGGGGAGGGAGCGGAGGTACCGACACCCAAAACTGGGTCAGCAGTGGATAGGAGGTGGGTCCGCATAAGCCAGAACCGGGTGATCAGGAAGGGCTTCAGGTCTGGCTTTGTGGTGAAATGGTGATTAACCTCAATAGCTGAATATTATTATTGCATCCAATGCTTGTGGGCTACAGACATTCAGAGGATCATTGTTTACTTTTGTTCTATTTGTATGTGCAGCAGAGAGACTGGGAGTAATGGCCTGGCTCACAGGGTTTATTCGGATAGGTCAGAGGGCGAACCACGTATTTACATCTTGGTCAGATTATTTCCCAGTCATTCCAGGAGAGTGACAAATAAATTTCCTCATTCCATTCCATCTCTCTGCCATACAAGCTTTCCACACATTGCAACAGGGAGAAAGTCAGTGATTATTAGGTTAAAAGCCTCAGATAAGGCTAAAAGTAAGATATTTCTGTGGATTATCTGTTTGTGCCACTTCCCGGTTCACTATCCAAAACCATTGTGAGGCCTTAGATAGTTTTGGCGATTTATCTTGAAACAAACAAACCCGTGAGCAGAGTGTGGCAGGGTAGTGGACGGCCGGTGTGAACCACGACTGGCTCTCATTCCCAGCAGTGACAGGAAGGAGCTCAGCGCCAAGCCCAGCACCTTCACCCACCTGTCCGTGTAAAGTTTGACACCTGGCTGCTAAGTCCATGGTCCCCCTCCCTCTCGAATCACATGCTATTGGCTCCTACTCAGGAGATCACAAGTTCAGAAGAATGGCAACCCCCAAACTGGCACACCTCATCCTGTTCCCCCCCCCGCCACCAAAACAAAGGCACTATTGTCAAACATTGTGTCCAGGATTAGTGCTCATCCATTTGTTTTGTTCGGATGTTTATTCTTTATCTGCTATTCACCAGAGTTCAGGTACTTTGTGGCCATTTTTTCTACACTTTCATTCAATTGTCGTGACAAAATCAATCCAGCTTTTTTGTTTCCAAACTTGCAACATTGTTTTCCTCACTGACAAACCATGAAGCTAATTCAGATGATCGTTATGAAACATTTGATCCTGTCCTTTCAATGCAACATTTTGCCTGATCACTGCCACCCTCACATCTGTGCTGTTTATATAACAAACGTTCTGCCTTCCATGATGGCAGTTCAGACTACAAAGCGCTTTCCCTCTAACACTTGTGTGCAACGCCAACTCATATCCATGTTACACATACAGGGAGGGGGGTGACATCAGTAGAGCTCATTGTCATTGTCAAGTGAGTTTCTATCATAAAAGACGCCATTGAAAAAGACTCCATGTCATTACGATGATGTAGCACAGAAATTCTCCATGTGTCAATGAATATGCTGTTAAATTGACACCCTTCTTTATACTCTGTTGGAAACAAATGAAAAAAAATCTTATAAAAAATGTGCCCATTGCAATGTGATGATATAATCTTATAAAGGAACAGCTGGTCTTTCAACTTTGGACTGTCGTTATGATTAATCTTTTCGGTCACTCTTTGTCCAAACGACCTGGGTCAGTTAGCGATTTTTCCTTTTTGTCCATTTATGCCTCTCTTCCGTCCATTTCCTTAGGAACTGGGAGATTTGCAGACCACAAAGAGGGACATGAACATGAGCCAGTTTCTCAGCATATATTTGTTTAGCGTGGTGGTAGAATATTTACTACCCTCTTCAGGGACCCTCACATACAAAGCAATGAAAATAAAAGGAGGTACTAAATCAGTGTATACCCAGCAATATATCTGCATTCCCTACAAGGGTTCGTAAGAAGACAGTATGTACAAGGACCAATGAGCTCAAATCGTATCCTAAAGGCGCCCGAATCTATCCTGCGGAGCCCTTAACCCCCAGAGCTCTCAGAAAGTATTTGTGGAATTTACAATTTCCCCACAAAGTTCATCCCATTGTTAGGGGATCCTCTGGGAGTTTGGTTTTGATGACAGAAGTCTAACTGACCGAACCAAGGCAAAGACTAAACATTTAATCTTTTCTTCCTGTTAGGTCCAAAGGCTGATGGGACATGGCCAGCAGAAAAATCCCGGCGTGTTTACATTCTTTCAAAACAGCACAACCTTTGCCTTCTGGAGGGCATAGCCAATGGGATGCTGTGGGGGGTCATAGCCCAGCCAATCTTATCACAGTGATACTGACAAGGAGTGAAGCTGTGCAGTGCTGGGGACAGGCTTTTGGGGACAGATCGAGATTAAGCCCTGACACACATGGGGCCACATCGACACACAGCCGGAGAAAGAAGTCCGGCCCCCTTTGTCTCATACCTGAATGCCTTCCTCCTGACATCACCAGCAGCCACCTCACAAAAGTGGTCCAGCATGGAGGGTCCATCACCCCCCCTCACAACACTGATTAAAACCAGAGCTTGAGTCAGGCCAGAGAGGTCACTAAACACATGCAACTGAAACAGGACACTAGATAAACGCCAGTCCGACGTGGCAGCTCCTACTGCGGTGTCAACGGGCTGAGGAACTACACGTCAGGCTAATTGTTTTTATAGACATCATAGGCATGCACGTACGCTTTTTAAAGGCATTACATCACACCACCGCAATCATAGTGTATCAGATGTGGTGAGCACAGCTTATTTCCTACCGTGAACGGGCTTGCCCTGCCGATTCACTCTTTATCACAGGGATGATAAAGGATGGAGATGAATGAGAAGCCACTTCTCTGTAAAGATACTGCCTTGTCTATCCAAGGGCGGTTCGGGTGTTGAGAACGACCGGCTCTCGTCGGAGGCGTGTGATGAGACGTGTGGCGACACCCGCAGATACAGCAACACCTTAGTACTTAAACTGCCCGCCAACAAGCCTTCAGATGAGAGAAAACGTATCGTTTTTTTGCCAACACGCGTGGAGCACAGCAGCAACTGGACCCGCACAAGCTACATCTCACATTGCTGAGGATAGGAAGGGACTCGCATTCAGTTCCATCCACTCCCACCAGGCTTAGACATCAGACATTACGTCCAACAGAAATGTCAGGGAGGACCAGACAACTTTTCCTTTCATGCAGGGGAGAAACTTTCATTTGTATCGGTTTAAAAAAGACTGTTGTGGGGGGGGGGGGATGGATACCAGTTCTTCACAGAGCACCAGCACAGGAGCTGTCTGGGCCTCAGTCAGCACCATACGGTGGCCTAATCAGATCAAGGGCCCAAGGGAACCCAGCAGAAACTCGGCAGAGAGACGACAAACAAACAGCCGAGAGGAGAACAGGGTAAGAAAAATACACCATCTACTAACAATTTACTCCAATACCAAAGGTTTACTCAACAGCCAATAGCCGCTGTCAGAAAGCATAAGTGGGATCAGGCAGAGACGTCTCAGTCCTCGCCTGAGGTGGAGCCCGGCAAAGTCTGGCTCAGCCGAGGGCAAACTGGCTAACACGTGCAAATGCGTTACGCAGAGTGTGATGTCTTCCCTTTTATTTCACTTGGCTGCCTAACAGAAGCTTCTATAGAGAGCAAGTGAAAGAGTTTCTCACTTTTTCTTTCATTTTACCTACAAATAGAGACAGTTGCATAATTTAAATACCAGCAAAAAAAATTCAGGGCACTTCTGAGGAACAGCCAGGATTCTTGATAAATCCGTAAACCACCGTAAACACATACTTCACATGCATGCTATCAGTTAACTCTGGAATAGCTCTCTTAAATGTGCGTTAAACATTTGCCGAGAAATCTGGAAAGAGCAGGAATTTGACTGAATCCATTCATACGCTTATTACAGACAGCGGGTCACAGAGCGTCATCCAGCTATGTATGGAGAGAAGCTCCGGTTCACAAACATCTCTGATATCAGTGCAACGCAGAGGGTTTACCTGTGTGGTTCCCTAGTAACAGGTTGGCTCAGAACAAAGGGCTTCGGGCAACATGAATTCACTAACAGCACCAAACTTAACTCAGGGGAAAACAAACAAAAAAAGACTCTCACGCTCACCTCAGCAGGTTCTGCAGACCTTGCTTGCTGGAGTTTCTTCTCACGAGAGCGCTTGCCATGCCTGTCTCCCTTTTCTCTCCCTTCTTGCGCTATGAGAATATCCGAAACCCACTGCTTTTCTGCAAAAAAGGGGCCTTTTCCCCTTAATCCTTCCAAAGAGTGATATGCGGTTTCCTGGAAGGATCTGTGTATTTGTGTGTGTCTCTCTCTCTCTCTCTCTCTCACTCTCTTGTTCCCTGCCTCAGAGCCCGGCACACACACAGAAACACACGAGGCTGCCTTTCAGATTCTCTCCCTGCACCGTCTGGCAGAAATGTCAGGCGTGAGTCTCTGTGCGCTCGGTCTTCTCAGTGGGACAGCCTTCAGTCAATGCCCTGCCTCCCTGCTCTGCATGTGGTTCTCATTGAGTTCTCCAAAAACCTGGGTCTGCGAGTGCCTTCCCCCCTTCCCTGATGGAGTCATGTGACTTTTCCCTGGGGGAGACGTAAGATGACACTCCCCCAAAATCCACACCAAATCAGTCCGACAAGCTCCACCCCCCCTCCCCCCAACATGCTCCTTAGCCTAACAAAAGCACAGAAACAATTGGAAGCATTCCCTGTCTTGTAACAAACAGACGCTTTTGGTGAGCAATGCATGTACAATGAAATCAGGGTTCAAGGGAAATTTATCACATTTTTCACTTAACACTTTTCTTGTGTATTCATTAAATTTTTCAGCTTAGCAGTTTTTTTTTAGCACATTTCTTTCATTTTGAAGAGTATATTTACGCTAGAAAAATACCAAAACACCATTAAATAAGTACATAAGATTGGTATTATTAAATCATTCACAGGGCAGTTAAAGATTCTGTATATTTCCAGAAATCAACATCTATTAGTCCACAGAGCTCCAGTAAAAATATTCTGGTAAAAAAAAATCTCTAGCTGCCAAAACATAAGCACAGCAAATCCAGACAAAGGACATACTGCAAAGTAATTAAAATATGTTATAATAGCTGATTTAATAGTTAAATACAGGGGAAAATGATGATGAGATTTAAATAAATAATTGCAATATCTATCAATCCATTCATGCATCTTCCATGACTGTTCAGTGCTGGGCCACAATGAGCCTTAACTTATCCCAGGAAACACAGGGACAGTGGCAGGGGATATCCAGGCCATCACAGGGCACATGCTGTGGGTAATTTAGAAATTCACCAAACTGCATATTGCAGCAAACTGCTTTTTCAGATTGCAGCTGACAAGCTGTGGTGTCCAGAGGCCACCCACAGCAACTCCACGCTCAGAACCAGGGCTGGGAGAAGAACTTCTAGTATGATTCATTAAAACAGTCTTTCTCAAACTGATCCCTGGAACCCCCAGATGGTCCACATTTTTGCTCCCACCCCCGCTCCAAAAAATGTGGATTGTCTGCAACAGGGAGCAAAAATGTGGACCGTCTGGGGGTCCCCAAGGACCGGGTTGGGAAACACCGCATTATTAAAGTGCTTGGTTTTGTTCCTTTACTTTGATTATAACATTTGGTAAAGAACGCCTGCATTGGGTAATACAACGGGACCAATGGGCTGGTGCCTTTTTCACATTCCAGTAGATTACATGATGGTTAAATACAGTGGGATCCCTGGATCTGCACTTTCAGTTATCTGTAGTTTACCAGTCCAAAAAAAAAAAAATTCCAGAAATAATCAATTCATAAGTTTCTAACTGTGCGCCAAGCAAGTACAGGCTGTAACATGGTGAAATCCAGCAGCCATACCTCTTTGTTCCCATACCCACGGTTCCCTGCAGAACCTCATCCAGTCTGCCTCTAGCACTCTCATTGATTGCATTCATTCCCACGTAATTGAAGTATCTGTGTTATAAAAATGTATTTAAAAAAATATGGTTTTAATTGCTCCGTCATCCCTTGATATATATTTTTTCATCGATCTGTCACCTTAAGCTAAAACACCAGAACCCTTTTCATTCGAGAGTGCAGTACTGTAAAGTACTGTATACTAATGTACAAAGTACTTTATTATTACTGTATCTAACATTGGTAATGTGTTACTGTGCGTAATTTATGAATTAAACTTTACCATATGTATATAAATGACGTTATGTATGAGGTTTGCGGATAGTTTGCTATTATATGCAGTTTTGGCCATTGGTGGTAGGTCTTGGAACATATCACCTGTGGACTGCAGTGTTGGGGAAGTTACTCATAAAAATAATCCATTACAGCCCAAGATGGGAAGTTCAGGTCCAGAATGTACAAATCTAGACAAAAATTTCATTTCAACCAACCAATTGAGTATAAAGAGTCACAGTCACAGAGCACTCAACTGGTTGGTTGAAACGAAACCTTGATCTGGATTTTTACTTCCTGGATCTGAACTCTCCATCTCAGTCTCAAATGGATTACGTTTGTGAGTAACTTCCTCAACACTGCCTATGGATATGGGGGAGTACTGTAAGATTAAGATTAAGATTGAGGTGGACTTTCAGGGGTAAATTCTGGAATTAGAGCACTAAGAAGAAGCATATCCAGCTGAATATCTAAAAATCTTCAAAAAAACAATTATAGTTACTGTAGAGTATCACGATAGAGAAGGACAGGCCTCACTGTCTTGGTGGGGCTTCCTTGTGTTAGAAGTAAGCAGTGTTGAGAAGCCTAGTCATACGAAGGGAAAGCATAGGGATGGTTTTTTTCCAGCTGCTGCCCGGAAGACTGATACTCAGTCACATGTGTTCAATTTTTAACGGTTTTCCAGACACAAACAAAAACATGCATATGTCTGGTCCTTCATTCCCATTCCTTTGAAACAAGTGGTTGTAGTAGCCTTGTCCGCACCAGAGTTCACAGCTGAGCAGATGATAGGCTCAAAAACTGACAGCGAAGCCCCACATCTACAGGGGAGGAACAGCTGTCAGTCAACACCAAGCCTCCAGAGATACAATGGAGAGAGTCCACTTTTGACAAGCACACCCAGGGGGGAGGGAAACTGGATCCTCAGAGGCGAATGAAAAGGGTGAATGTTTGGAGACAAAACCCTCCACTGTCGAGTTCCTTTGAGTGCCCCCACAAACTTTCCCATAACCCTCCGAGACTCTTCCAGGATTCCGCACCTCACACTTATATTCAGAGAGGATAAATGTTGAGAAGGAAGAGTCTTAACAGCGTGGTAAGTGGCTTCTTTGGTAACCACTAGTCAGTCTTCCAGTTTTACAGCAAATGTTCAACAAACTATCCATGTTTCTTCAAATATATGCATTCACTCACAACTGATGCATACAGTTTTGGATCATAACTGGCATTTATACCCACAGTCACATGAAACGCCACCATCGATCCAGTGATGACAGGTGTAAGACCCTGTTTCCAGATCAGGCTAAAGTTCTCTCAGTTCCCCCACCTTGCCCCTTTGTTTCTTACCTGAACCCTGTCCCGAGCCAAACCAAACAACAAAAGCTTTCACTAACTCTACTAATTCAGTACAAAATTAAAAGGTGATAATAAGATCATAGATACCATAAGCCCTTGTTGCTTTATATTTGGTAAATGCTCTAAGGACCCTCCTAACGGTGCTGTAGAAATTTGAAAGCAGCCGTGGAATCAGATTTTTTTTCTTGAGTTGAGACAGCTGGATAATTCTACTTATCTTCTGCTCCCACTCCTAAGGGACGATGAGTATTTCCTCTTGCACGGTAACAAATCCACAACCTGCCTCTCTCACAGTGAAATCAGACAGCATGCCATTGCTACCCTCTGTTTCCAGCCTAGAGGAATCACGACATATGCCAATGCAAACGATAAACCGTCCGCGCTTTTGGACACAGCTAATTCCTCCACGATTACATGGAGGACTGCAGCTCGACAAAAATGCGCAGTCATCTGCCTGCTCTCAATCCACTCCCCGGAACAACTGTTCCTCCCTACTGTTCCTGATGCGAGCTGAGCCAGGGCCAAAGACACATAACAAAGCTTGAGACATAAACAATACAGTAAGACCTGTCCTCATCTCAGAAGGCGGAGCCTGAAAGAAACAAAGAGGGGCACGGGAACCTCTCATAGCTTAGACTAGGACAAGGGAAGACAATCAAACTCTCATCTTGAGTGCCTCCCTCTACGGTTTAAGATTTCCCAGTTTACTGGACAGCGCCAGAAGAGAGATGGACGGGCCAGGAATGGATAGAAGCAGTCAGCCATTTGGCATCCTATGGAACAAAAAGGCCATTGAGGAACGGAGCAGTCCATTGCACACAGGAATCCCAATAGAGGTGATGTACATTCTTTGTGGGGGATTTTCAGGCAGAAAGTTGGTCAATTATTCTGCAGCTGCCATAACCCTCGTACATCTAACAGCGTTATAGAGGCTTTGTATGGATTTCTCGTCTAGCATGTCCAATTCAACAATGAAAAAAACTGGAGCGTTTGTCCTAGTGTTTACGATCGAAGGCTGAATTAGTTGGCGGCTGGGAAATCTTTAGGCTACATCACCCCCTGCTTTTCTCACAGAAGAGCAAACTAATGTTGACATCTCACACCTTATCAGGCCAACTCATTGTGTCCCATATCGCAATCTGCACAGATTCAGACATGAATAAAACAAAAGCCAAGACAGTAAGAGGCTCTCCCAAGACGCCTCCGTTGATATATTCTTCAGCTGCTGACATGTAATCCAGACTGCGGCAACCTTCCAAGACGGCACCATTATCAAGAGACGAGGAAGGAGGTAGGCCATTAGGCATGGCCGTGTGTGACAATGGAGCTATGGAAATGGCCATCTATCACACTTACTGGGCTCAGGCTGCCAAGCAGAATCTCACCATTGGCGAGACTTCATGCAAAGAATGAAAAGTTATAGTGTTAAGACAGGATATGAAGTCACACTCTGAGAACTATAGACACTATATCTTCCCGGGGCTGACAGCAGATCTATCAAATAGTAGGGAAGAGAAGGAGAGAGAACAGACATTTCTTCTATCTACTCTGGGATAGCTGAAGGTATGAAATCTCCCACTGACTTGGGGTAGGTAGGGGATTAGTATGGTGCAGCTCTGCCACTGATTCGCTCCTTTCGAGCAGCTCATGTCCTTCCTGATGCTTTATCTGTTCATCCTAACTAATGTAACACAGGATATGTGCAGGGGAACCAAAACCAAAAACGTGCCTTAGAAGACTTTCACGTGGACAGCTACACAATAAGGAGGCCGAACTGTAATCATTTTATATCTAATTTTTCTGTGAAATGTCACTTCTAGTTTTTGTTCCAGGAAAAGGTCTAAGAACATCCAAAGAAACCAGTTCTGGGCTGCTGCAGTGTCATTAAGCGGTAAGACAGCCTTGCCATTCTTCATGACCGGGCTACACACCAATGCCCCATAGGAGGGGGTTTCTATTCTCCTAACAGTACAGAAAATACCCATAAGACCAATTTTTAAAAATGCTATAAAGTTTAATGGTTGACAAAAATAACATTCCAAAACGGATACAGCACCTCAGACGCTACTGTAAAGATCAAACGTCCAGAAACATCCGAACACCAGTATATTTCAAAAAATGAGAGGTGACTGAAATGCTTTGATTTAATAGCAGTGCAGCCTACTCCAAAGCCACGGAACATAACTCTTCTTTTAACTTCCAAAAGCCTTTCATCCACTGGCACCACATAAATTCTTCAGCAGACTGTTCCCTCAGATGAGGCCTGCCGTCTAAAGATACATTTTAGAAAATATAAGGCAATTTATCATTTTAATTCATTTTAATTCAAAATTCCATGCACATCCTCTGCAGGCAAACCCATTATCATGGATTATAATCAAATTTTTTAGATAATATTTTCAAAATTGACATCCCTAATTCTATGTTCATCCTCATAAGTGAAACTTTGATGGTTTACAGCATGCCCACATGAAAAAATTAAAGACAACAACACTCTGTCTGTACCTCAGAGCAACCTTCTTTCATCAGCCGGAAGACCTGCAAGGGGCTTGCGGGGGGTTCGTTGCTGAATGCCAAACAATCTTGACGATGACATCACCCAGCCCTGTCAGAGATGCTGTTCTTACGGGAGCGTGACCAATCTGATGCCAGGAGAGATGTTATCTTCACAGCCTCCAAATATTTCTGCACCCGTGAGACAAGCTGCGGGAACACAAGGCTTACTGTCTGCAATCAGTTTGAGCAAGAGTTCTGTCACCTTGTCACGATGATTTACCGACTTGCAATCTCCAGGGTTTTAGCATATCAAGGAATATTCAAACTACTAATAGAACTACTTGAGTAACTTCTTTCAGAATCACACCTCATATATATCTTTATGATACGTTTGGATAGGATCTGGCTGCCATTTAAAACGACTGCAAAAGCACAGGCTTTGCTTATGGTCATAGATCAGTGGTGGTTCAGATCTGTAAACCAAAACAGCAGGGATCGTCTGTGTGTCCTACCTGACGAACTCTGTATGGCTGCTTCCCTAAACATAATAAATCCTCTCAGCTCACAAATCACTTCCTCCCCAGACACCCAAACCAACGAAAAGGGCTGTCACCAGATCAAGAGATTTATAGTGTCTTGATCTAGGGCTCCTGAACCCAGGCCATTCTAATCTGTGAATCTTCCCTGAAAACCTTCTACAAGCCCAATAAATTCCACACATGGTGTCTTTCCACTCTCTTAAAGGGTGTATGAACATCACGACAACCTTTTCATTTTGTACCAAAAGAAAAAGTTTGATTAAGTTCAATTTATATATTTTTACATAGCGGCCAGTTTATCTACTGAATCTTTTTTGAAAACAGTACAACTTAAAAACGAAGTTTGAATATGCTTCCAAAAATTATATACTATATATTAAATTTGATGTGGATTTGAAACGTCCATAGTGGTATAATCATCGGCAGACATGAAAAAGCAGGGGCAGAGCTAAAAGGGCTTTATGAGTTGACACTGAATCAAAAAAACAGCTGCAAGACATTGAACACATGTGGATTTATGTTTTAATACTCAGATATTTGCGGATTTATAAATCACAAAGGCCTTTATTTAGTTCAATATATTTGAATAAGATGGAACCTAGTATGATCTGAGAATTCTGGAGGAGTGCAGTCTATATGTCCAATATTGCAATATAAGAGGCGTGCGTTAATTCCAGCTTTCTGGGACTTTACCCAAAATGACAGGAGGGCAGGCCGCTTGGTGACGGATTTAGGATTTCTCTCTCTCCATTGCACATGGACGACCCGGTGGCTCCAGATGAGAAGCAGTCATGCTCTCAGCACCTGGTGGGCCAGAAGGCAGGAGACCAGATCTGATACACGTCAGCAAACTCTCCCCATTGAATCACATGACCCCGGGGCTTTTGACAGAAACACAAACATATGACATCATTATTCTTTAGTGAAGAGCAGTGGAAAAATGGAAGGACCTTTCTCCAGATAATTCCATAATAAATGGACGTGTGGTGTAAATTTGTCTGTCCCTGGAGTTTGTAACGCATAAGAAACATTCCATGCCAAAGGTTGTACAGATTCCGTTGTCATTTTGACTTAAGTATGGTTTTCATTTGTTTAATTTGTCTACATAATGGAGTAAACTTTCACCAATCCATGTAAATGAAGGATCAAAACTGTAAGCTGTGGCTTTGAGCAAATTTGCAGTCTCTGGGGGTTCTTGCAAAACACACTGGCATAATCAAGCTTTAAATGGGGCTATTACTATAAGCCTTGTGAGGAGAGAGCCCCTGCACAGTGGAACAGAATGCCCCTGGGGACACCCCACCACAGCCGCCACATGGGTCCAATCAGGGTCCCCGTCCTATATCAGTTACATCATCCTACCATGGGGGGGGGAGCTAAAGGAAGACGCACATTACACACTCATAGGAATTTTACTTACAGAAAAATGTTCTGAGGGCAGAACAAATAATGATTGGTTCAGAGAGATAACCAATCACATTTTAGAGGAGGCGGGATCAACCAATCAGATGTCTTGGTCCTACCTCCTTGAATTGGCTGCTGTCATGTCTTCTTCCTAGGGGATGCTGACTTCTATAAGGAGGACCCTTCTCTCTGCTGCTGACCACATATTAAGGTGTCTGTCTGGAGTGTAGGCACTACTGTGTCTCTCAGGAAGATCAACTGCCTTCTGAGGTCCCCTTGCATGTGCCACTCTTTACCTGGTTGGAGCATGTTGGCTATCATCTTTCCTGGTGCTTACATGCTCCTGCTAGGCTTGATGAACATACTGCCTTGATCTGAAAACGCCTCTGCTCTAGTCCGGTGACTTCGTCCACCACCCTGACCTTCTGTTTTTTCTTGGTGGCTTTCAAGCAGAACGGCTCAGGAATACCCCATTTCATCACTTCTCGGTGTTGCAGTCTGGAGATGACATGGTGAACTTCACCCTGCGGCTCCCATTTGCGACCTGGACGGATGTGGACTTCAGCTCTCCTTGTTAATAAGTTGGCGGACTCACTCAACTACAGTTCAAGCCGTACCTTTACCTGCTTTTACCCCAGGCTGATAGACTTGACAGGGGACTCGAGCATGATCCAGCCAAAAAGGCCTATGTGCATGAAGCTTTCTGAAGTCATCCATGCAGCTCCTCCATGGAGTGAACCTCTCGCCTGATGGTAGCACTTTATGCCTCTATGGCTCTCTCCTCCCATTCACACACCTCAATCATCTCTTCAAAGAATCTTGTATACATATGGTATTGCAGTGTATCTGTAATACAAAGCATATCAATACACGACAGAATAAAGTAAATGATGGAATGTAGACTCCCCCACCACGTGTCTCCCCCACCAGAAATGTACGATGCAGACTGAGGCTAGGAAATTATGATTAGAATTGAAAGACAAGAACTGAAAGTGAAGCCAGTTAAGACACTATTTGGCTTTTATCTGACCTGCTACTCAATGTCGTCATGCAGTTTTTACAAAAGACTGAAGCTGATAAGCAGGTTGATGCAGATTGTATGGAGGATGTTATCATACAAGCTAAAACAGAAACAAAGACCAATGCATTAGGCAGTAGTGCATGATATGGAAATTTTGACCAATACAGAAAACCGATAATTTTTGTGTAGTATCTCTACAAATCTGGCTGACTTCATAGGTACTTGCTGGGCGGGGGGGGCAGCAGTGTGAAACTTGCCGGTGTTTATTAGCCCAAAGATGAGATATCTCCTTTTATCCTGTGGAAATGAAGAGATCGATCTGCTGGCTACATTTCATAGTGGATTAAAAACGTGTTGTGGGCTGTATTCACCAGTGGAGTTGTCACCTATCCCTTTTTTTTATTGGACTGTCCCGTCATGCAAAATAAAATACTACGTCCCATTATACACAAGATGCGATTGATCCCGCATTTTCAGGGCATGTGATCCATCCTCTCACCCACCCCGTAAATATTATCATCCCTGATTTCTGCAGATTGAACATGGTAGCCCTGCTTCTAAGAGGTGAATCAATAAAATCCCTCATCCTCCACTATGGAAAATAGCTGATTGTCCAGTGCAATCCTCTCCATTGTTTTACTAGCTCTGGTGCTGCTAACTGGATATTGATAAAGTTTAAATATCGGATGAGAATTTCAGCCAAGACTGACACATCGGAACAATATCAATATCTTGATTTTTAAGAAGTATTGGCCAATACCAATATGTTAACTGATATATCCCACATCTCTAATATTAGGAATAGAGCAAAAATATAAGTAATAAGCAAAAATAATATCACAGAGCATTGATAAAATAATAAAAAAAACAAATAAGTGACTAAATTATTATACTAGACTACTAAAATATTATTGTGACTAATGGTTTTCTTAGTGAAAAGAGATTGTTCCTTTCATTGGGGGACAGTGTGTGACTCAGTGGGCTAAGCCTATATGTGCCTGTGATCTGAAAGACACTGGTTCAAGCCTGGCCTTGATATGTCCATGGGCCCTTGAGCAAGGCAAGAATTAGAATTAAGTGATCATCATTAACACACCACAGCACACAACAATGAAATGTGTCCTCTGTATTTTACCCATTTGTGATATAGCAGGGGGCCGCTAATTCAGCACCTGGGGGCAGTACTTTGCTCAGGCTACCTTAATAGCGCCTTGCTGGTCAGGGTTAACCAGCAATCTTTCAACCACAAGTGCGCTTCCCTAACCATTAAGCCATGACTGCCCACAAGCATGCACTCCAGCTCTCTTCCCATTACCTCATGCAGCCTGTCACCCATGTGGAAATGGTCCCACTGTCAAGCAGACAGAGTGTGTGCGCGTGTGAAAGGTGCAAGATCAGGCCATGCTTCAATGTGAATTCTCCATATTTTTTTTAACATATTGAAAGAGCCCCATCTCCCACCACACTCCATACCTCCATCTCCCACCATACTCCATACCTCCATCTCCCACCACATTCCCTAACTCCATCTCCCACCACACTCCATACCTCCATCTCCCACCACACTCCATACCTCCACCTCCCACCATACTCCATACCTCCATCTCCCACCACACTCCCTACCTCCATCTCCCACCACACTCCATACCTCCATCTCCCACCACACTCCATACCTCTATCTCCCACCATACTCCCTACCTCCATCTCCCACCACACTCCATACCTCCATCTCCCACCACACTCCATACCTCCATCTCCCACCACACTCCCTACCTCCATCTCTTCCACCGCCTGCTTCTCCAACTCACCCGTGACACAACAATGCTAATACAGCTCATTAAAACAATAATCAAACCAAAATGAAAAATGTTAAATGAAATAACTGAAACGTAATAAATTTGGCTAGTACAAGAGCTGAAGCACATTTGACAAATTTAACTAAAACAATTTAAAGCTATCAAACTATTAAGGCATTTGTATACTTAACCCAGTTAAAGTGCAAATAGAGGCTTTAATTTGAAAAAACCCAAAGGTGTGTTTGACATGATTTATTAATGCCCATAACCATAGATCAGACTGAGGAGTAACAGAGAAACATTGGTTGAGGACGCGCAAACCATCGTAGACATCCATGGAGAGAGGAAAGCCACTTAAAAAGGCACAAGTTTACAAGGCACAGACACATACACAAACGGGAACAGTACTCACTTAACAAGGCACCACAGAGAACTTTAATCACCGTCTCAGATGTGTCACTGAAAGAGTGAAGTCATAGCTTCAGGAATATTAAAGAAGAAATCTGTCAAAGAGAGGGTTACTCATACTGACTACTCATGGTGCTGGGAGTACTGTCTGTAGTGAGTCAAGGAGTAATCTTGTGAAATACAGTTACGACATAGCTATTCCCACGGGACTATAGGCAGAAAGAGAGAATGAGAGAGAGAGAGAGAGAGAGAGAGATGTTGGGAAAATGGCTGCTGCCTCACCGGATAGAGGCCTCATCATAATGAATGTAGTAACTAAAGGGAAGAAGTTACTGAATGACTGACAGAAACTGTCAGCCTGTTAATGCTGTGGAATGCAGATCTATTTTTCCAGTGGCTGGGAAAACCTATAGTGCTCAGATGGACCTGGACAGTGGTCAGTCAGCTGGATCTCTCCTGTCTGTTGCGTCTCATTTGTTTTTGCTTTTTTACAGTATATGCTATCTCTGGTTGATTTTTGTAAAACTATGATGCATTAACTTACATGTATGCATATAGTTACTTATAACGATCTTCCAGTGAAGTCAAATTGCAGCAGATGAATTAAAGTCAAACACAAAACCAGTGAAAGCAACTGAATAACACTTAAAATGTCAAAGGATTTGTATGCCTCCCTGTGCTCTTTGAGTAGAATTACTACGCCAACAGCAAAGGCCCAGCCTGTGGGAGAGGAGCCAGAGACCCAGTGAAATTGAGATTGTCCTTGACGAGAACCCAGTGGGCATGAGCCTGGATCATGATGTGGGACTTTTGGAAGCTCCTGTAAACATCGCGCATGAAACAGTGCCATCTTGCGATCTCACGTATCTAGCAGAAGTGTTGGCACAACCTTAATGGAATACGGAAGCAGATGTGCACTTATACGCCTGGGTGCCATTCACCTTAAAGTCTGCACCACTTCAGGGCCCTAATGTTAGGGTGTCGTTCACATATGGTTGCACATGTTTTGACTGCAGGTTCCAGTTGTTGACAACACACAGATTCATGAAGAGCAGAAACAGTCCCGGCTCAGCGGAGACTTCGCCTGCATTTGCCACTATCAGGAAAACACATTCAAGTCAACACACACTTTAACAACATTTACATTTTATCGTCAAGTATTATATAAATATTGAAGCGCCAGGCAGACTAAGGTATTGTGGTGGCGGCAAATGAAGATGACAAGAGTCAGATTAACACGAAGTTACTCTTCATAGGAAGTCCTTAAAAGGACCACACAAATAGTAACAATAACTTGGAGACAATGAATGGCAGGGAAACATGGGGAAGTTACACTATGGGCGGTAAGGCACACACACGGCGAGTAATTACACTATGAGGATTACACACGATGATCAGGCAAGGGTGGAGTACAAAAAAGGTACGGGTACACGCGAAAGTCAGGTATACAGCACAACACTACACTACACTAACAAATACAAATAGGGGCTATATACAAGACACACACGGGGCAATATATACGGGCTTGCAAGGCATGCTGGGACACGCAGATGCCGCCGACACTACAATATGAAAGCCATTCCATACGTATTTCTATAGCACATCAGAAAGCCTTCTCAGATGTTTGCCTGCCTATAGATCAACACTTTAATTCTTTTATCACATTTCTGCAAGACCCAGCGAAGCATTTTCATCACAAACTGCATTACAGAACACCCCAAACCCTGGAATGTTACACTGGAAAACATGTGTAGATATGTTGACATAACCCATGTACGTCATATTGCAGGCTTCATAACCCATTACAGCACCAATATCTCAGTGTCTACCATGCCCTCAACAGCCCCTACTTCCTTTTCCTACAGATGTCTGTGTCTGAAAACATCAAAATCATTATCCCGGATGGGTGTGGTGGGAGATGATCTTGCACGAATCGCAACCCTTTCGACACGCCTCACTTTTTCACGTTGTCATTCAAAGGCCTAAATCAATACGACAGCGTCCAAAACTAACAAAGGTCCCCAGCGTGAGATGGACGATGCACTGAAAACAGGAGACAGGAAGGAGGAAAAAAACCACGCTGTGCACTGGCACAAAAACAGCCAGACTGGGCTCCACCACCTCCAGCAATCCCAAACCCACCCGTCGTGCTGGACTTCCCCACCCACGGAGGGGTCACGGTACTGGGGGGGCAGAGGGCATAGTCACTGCTCTCATTCTCCAGGCAGCAGCCACCCCTGGAGTTTACAAAGGAATGGGTTCCTTCTGAGATAAACAAGGACATCCATCAGTTTTGCCTTTCTTTCTGCCCCAGGCCTAAACCTACACAGCATATTTATAGGTTGAAATACTTGTTTCTCTCAACAATTTTTAACCCGTTTAAAAACATTTTATGGGTGGATGCAAAAATGCAAACCCTGTATTCACTCAGAACACAAACCGGGGCTGGATCACGTTGCGCTGTTCTATTTAAATTCAACAAATAGCCTCTGCGTCACCATTTTTGATTCTAATTAAATTTGGCAGATGGATTACACATAATGACCGTAGCTCAGATTCTTTTTTTTAATTTCCTTTTGAGATAGAGTACCCGTTCTACAGCAGAGGTATCAAAAAAATGATAATTCAGGGTTTTTCCTTAAGAGCTTTTTTACTATGACAGCTGCTCAGCTCAACTATCTCTTGATATGAAGCTCAAAAAAGGTACCTTTTCCACTCAAGATTCTTTATTTGTTACATACACAGTTATACAAGTACAGGTATATACACACATACAAGTTATACAAGTACGACATGTATTGTATTGTGTATGATTGTATTGTGTGTAACGTGTATAATACTGAATCCAAAATTTAGCTTTTATTACTGACTCTCTCAATTTCTGAATTTTGCACCCAGTGGCAATTTTTTTCCAAATTATAAAGTGGTGATGAAAAAACTTGTAATTTGTAGAATTAAAATGGAAAAAAGATGAAGACGAGGGACAAGTGCCAATGTAAATGACATAACACATCATGTCATAGCAATATAAGTTTAAGAAACGTCATTTGATAAGTAAAATTCATTTGTAATAAAAAACAATTATTTTTGTGTCCCTGCAACTTATACTCACACAAGAAAAATGAAAACCGCACCTAATTTTCTGCAAATGTAAAAACTTCACCTAATGGAATTTCAACACATAAGCACAGAAACGAAAAAAATTTAAGTTTTTAAAAAGTGCTTTTCAAAACTTTTATTTATAATTAATAAGCTTACTAGGTTCCTTACATCATATCGTTGACATTACAGTTAATCCTGTAAAAGAAGATTATTGCTTTAATATGCCAGGATGTTGAATTTCCATGCACCATAATTAAACTGGCTGCTCAGACAGTTAGCCTGTCACCAGCAGATAGCACGGTGCCTAAAACCACAAATGGAAGGTCAGAAGGGTCAACTTCCCAGAAGAAAAGCCTTAAAGAAAACATGACATAAACTTATTAAACATAATCCACTTGAATAAATTAGCAAAGTTGCAGGATGCTTTGCACAAATTGCTTAAGCACTCGGCTGAACAGCGCTTGATTAACACTGCGTGCCGAACGTCGACCGTGATCTTAAAAGAAACGTACCGACAACTGGAAACCAACCGGCCTGAGAAGGACATAAAACAGACACTGCAATGGCATCGGTCAAAACAACCTGATCGACCGGCAGGTCGGCAGCCAGGAATCCAGGGGGAACTTATGGGATCCAACAGCAAGGCGGCAGTTAATCGAGAGAGTCAGAGGGGAGGGTTAGACACACAATGATATCAATGCAGTCTGTGCCACAGCGGGGCTGAGAAAAATTCCCAAGCATTCCCAAAATTGCTGGAATGAGTAACCACAACTTTAAATATCCCCTTTTGAATAAGCACAAAGAAAGAAAAATGTTGTAACAAAGCTGATATGTGTGTTCCGGCAGAATGAAATCTAAGACAAATCTGTTATGCTCAGGTGCTTTCACAGGAGAAGCTAAAACATCCATCTTCCAAATGCTTATCCTGAACAGCGTCAAAGGGACAGAAAATCCTCTGTTTCATATCACCCATCCACCCAAAATCATCTCCCTAATTACAGCAAAATGCCAGGGTAGCCAAATATGCTCACTTGTGCCCCCTAGTGTCCCTACAGGGAAAACAAGACTGCTTACGGGGTTTCAATGCAGCAAGGAGGAGAAAATGTATAGCAGAATTAAATTCTGCATGTCACCAGGGGCCAGTTAGCTGTTTCTGGGGTCCCAATCAAAAAGTCACTTCTGCCATCCAGGATACGATCATTTAATTTTAATGGCTGTATATCTAACGATAACCCTAGCTAACAAGTAGCTTGTCGTACAGCAGAAGGCCTGTGGCCTGTGAGGACACAACACTCCACCAGTGAAATCACCTAGAAAAATGAATTATGCAATTACTGCCATTTCCAGAGGGAAGCGTTCCCAGTCCACAGGAGAAAGAGAACCAACACAACGCCTCTGCTGTGGGAACCATGATTCCCCCGGGTCTGTGAGACTCGCCATGGAAATGCGAGGCTCTCGCACAATCTGACCTTCTCAGGACCTGCCCAATTACAAAGCCCAGCCTGGGCTAAACATCCCCAGCTCCCCAGGAAGGACCTCAACAACTTAAAGGCCATTAGAAACACAATGATCTCACAGACTCGGCTCTTTAAAAGCCCAAGAGGAGAATACCTCCAAGTGGAGAGCATTCTTGTCCACCTCCGCAAATTCAAGAGATTTACTTACTTTTACCAACTATATTTCATAAGGGCATAGCTGCACTAATACCGGTCTGAAAGCCTAAGTGGTGATCATGTTTCAGGCCACGAGAGCATGTAAATAAGGCAGTCTCTAAGTGTGGCCCCCCTCCCCATCGAGGGGGAAGCATGTACTCTGGCTGCGGTACACGGCTGACCTCTGATGGCAAAATATACTGAGAGCGGCTGTAGTACCACGATGGGCAGCACAAAGCTCACATCTCACAGAGGTTTTCCGTAAAACCTGTACCAGCACTTATTCATTCTCCATGCCCTGGAACAGACCGCCATGCCCGCCAGGCTCTCCCCAGTCTGGGCTTCCCGGCCCAATAGGTGGTTCTGGAAGATGGATGAATTAAAGAGCAGCATAATTTATAATCACCATATCTTCTGTTTATCCTCCCCCCCCGCTTCAAAATGTTCTAATGATCCGGGGTTGAGTTTCTAGAGCTCCATGTATTACTGAAAACTACAGCATGATGTGAGCATGTAGCCCATGACTCTGACCAGGAAAAACAGCTGGAAGATGGATGGACAGATGGATGGATGGATGGATGGATGGACGGATGGATGGAATTCTCCCATACATTTCATCAGGTATAGACCGGACACATACTAAGTATTAATTTAATCTAATCAGCAATACTCTATCCTTGGATGTTACAGTGAACATTTTTGCTTCTCAGCTCAACTTTGAATTAAATTGTGCTCCAAGCGATGTCAGGATGTGCGTAACGCAAAGATTACTGGGACCAGGAATTCTTTTTCATTGACGATGCTGGACAGTTTTGCACGTGTTATTAATGATAATGTACAAATTAGCATCAAAAAGGTCCCCAACCAGAGGAGAGCAAACAGGAAGAACCATCAAATTGCTCTATATGGTCCATATAATTAGACAAATTGCATTGTTAAAAAAATACTGCTAAAGTGATAAAATCAGGCCTTGAGGCTAACAAGGTCCAGGTTCAGCCATAATGGTCCATTAAATGGCCGAGGACCCCAGAGAACGCAGGGAGGCATGGGGAGCATTCAGAAATCCTTCAAATTACCGCAGTATGTTCCGGATAATACGTCTGTCGTAAAAGGCATCCCTGAGGGTTAGCTGCGCCCACAGATAGCACAAAGCCAGCTCACTTGCATGCTAAGGCCGTTGGCAGGCAGATAAACTTAGTAAGTCACGTCCTTGCTGGCTGACATGTGGGCTTCTTGAAGAAACTCGAGACCAGCAGATACCCCTGCTTGACAGAGGACTGAGAAAGGATGTTAGAAACAGAGAGCGCCGTGACCATAAATAGAGGCGTAGAGGGTCCTGTTGCCCATGGGAAGAGTTTATGGGTTTTCCTGGGGGAGAGATTAGCTCAGCTAAATAGCCACCCAAGTCCGTCATTACCTGCATTAACACATTTACATTGACGCATACATTAACACGGCAGTCAGACTTTAAAGTTTAAAAGCGAATTTGTTTGAAAATCACGCGCTTTTTTCTGCATTTGTGACCTTCTGAGTCCACCTGGAGATTTTAGGATTCACCTTCAGCTACTAATCTCTTTTTCTGTTTTCCGATAGTACTGGGAAGAATTTAACAAGAACAACAAACACACGATGAAAACACACAATTCTGGTTCATTTCTCTGATATATTTTGTTGTGTATTATTTGGCTTCTACTGCAATGCACTGGGATACCCTGCAATATTCGTCTTGCAGTTACAGTAATAGGAGCCTCTTGATCGTTCATAGTATACGACTGTATCTGTGCGCGTGCGCAAATGAGCCATGGATTGGCATCCAGTTCAGAGTGTCACCCTGCCTTGTGCCTGATCTGCACAGAATCTCCAGGCCTCCATGATTCTGACTAGAATAAGTGATTAGAAGATGGATGTATGGATGAATGATTGTTTCTCCTATGATTCTTTAATTTTTTTTTGCCAGAATTGTTGGATCACTGTAATTTATGTTAAAAACATCGCTGTTTCCAACCCATTTCGCGTTTTATTTTATGCTTTTGGGTAAATAACATGGTGACGTCAGCTTCCCAGATTATTCAATCAGGTGTGTAACTTTGGTATGAACACTGGGGGTGCTGAAGTCTCCACCCATTTAGGGGAGACATGATTATTGGTGGGCAGGGGGTGGGCGTTAACTCTCCAATCTTCCCATAATTTATGCCCAGGAATTCAATGACCATCAATATAAACAAACAGCACCGCGGCTTAACGCATTGCGGAGAGTATTGCATTTACACATTTTACTTTCCATTAAAGCAAATAACAAACATGACCTAATTAGGGTGAATAAACAGCACCGCTGCAGGCTTTTTCCAAAACACAAAGAAAATATTAACATTGTTAGGGGGCAGCGTGTGGCTCAGTGGGCTAAGCCGTGTGCCTAAAATCACAAGGTTGCCGGTTCAAGCCAAGCCACAGCACGTCTGCGGGTCCTTGAGCAAGGCCCTTAACCCCCAGCTCCCTGGGTGCCCCAACTGGTGGCTGCCCTTTGTGGACAGCTTGCTCTCCAAAAAAAATAGGCATAAAAAGAATTTCCCCACAGGGATTAATAAGGTATCAATTATAATTATCCATATCTCTGTATCTGGACAGGCTACCTGGCAAATGTCACAGCCCCTGGTAAGCTCAGCCTTTTCTGTCGTAGCGGTTGGTGTTTGTTTA
Organism: Gnathonemus echidnorhynchus; assembly: GCA_026776725.1. Taxonomy (NCBI): domain Eukaryota; kingdom Metazoa; phylum Chordata; class Actinopteri; order Osteoglossiformes; family Mormyridae; genus Gnathonemus; species Gnathonemus echidnorhynchus. Next base: position 4,937,003 of record JAODJU010000018.1, on the reverse strand, counting down.
CATGCACGGAAATACTACAACTTTCGTATATTCATTAGCTGCGAGTAAATATTTAGCGATGCTTTATCCACTCTTTATTTTTTTAAATTAAGCTATTTTCTTATTATAAATGCCGTTTAGACGTAAGTCCGGCAACGTTAACAGCCTTACCATTTCGAAGAGATGAACCCACAGGAGTCAACGCAGCTGTCCTGAAACCATAGCATACATATGTAGAGTCTTTTCCCTAATTATATTTTCTGAAGATTTAATGAATATTACTTATGACTACTTGATATCTGACATAAATAATGTGTGTGTGTGTGTGGTCCAAGTGTACCTTACCTTGTGGGGACCCTTTTTTTTACCGTATCGGGACCAGTTTCCATAGTTAGCATTAGCATTTTTCCCATAGAAATGAATGAGCGGTCCCCAAAAAGATATGATTGCACGGCTGTGTGTGTGTGTGTGTGTGTGTGTGTGGTGCAGTGGGTGGTGCAGTGGGTGGTGCTGCCCCCTCACACCACCCTGACTGGAGCTTTCAGATCTTGCCCCCATGTGTTGGTGGAATTCACCGATTCTCTCTTTGTTGTGCAGTTTCTGCCCACAGTCCAAAAACAAGCATTTGGCCAAACTGGTGCGTCTTAATTGCCCATTTGTAGGTGTGCCCTGTGATTGGCTGGCATCCTGTCCAGTGTGTTCTCCTGCCCTACACGCTGGAGATAAGATAGGCTCAACCTCTCCATCATGCTGTATGGGATAGTTGGTTGGAAGGATGAATCTATAGACATTTGAGTGTCTTTTAATAGGCCTTTTTGTGAGCTTGAGCCCTATTATGGTTAAGGATGTTAAGATAGCACCCTGCGGTGTGTTGGCGACTGCCCAGGTTGGTTCCTGTCTGCGCCTATTGTTCCCGACCCCAGTTGGGATTCAGCGGTTTCAGAAAATGGATGGATGGATGGATGGATGTTAAGATAATTAGGCATAGCTAAAGAATCTACTGGCACAATATAAAACTCACATATCAGAGAGATGGCACACATCCGCATGTCATTTTCTTTGCTTCCTTTTTGTACTGTACTAAACAATGCTAAGTTTTAACATAGCTAAATTTTGTGTACAGTGAGGAATGAAAAGAATTGTCAGGATCATGAAGTCTTACAATCTGCAATCATTTTGGCAAGACAACACATTTGTTAGCAAAATGTGTGTTTTATTAAAATTTCTGACCGCTTTGAGGTTCAAAGATGTTAAGCAGTGGCTTTCCTGCAGACCAGCAGGAGTATGAGATCTTTACTATTGGCCTTCTCGGTGGGCTGGGTTTAAAAATCAATCATGTGCAAACAGCAGACTGGGATAAGTAAGACTGATATAAAGTCAAAATGGATTCTGCGTTGCAGTCCATTTGAACCTTATGCGGAGAACTTTATGCAGTCCCAAGGTGGTAGGCAATTTAAGCATCAGACTCAAACATCTTCTTCCTGCCACCCATACCGGCCTTGTCTTCAATGTTCTTACGCCAATCACCAACTGCTTCTTTCTCCTAGTGGAGTAGATTTAGACAGGAAATCATGATTCCTTCAATGGCATTTGATTAACACTTAAGGCTTGCTGGTTGCATATTTTCTGAAGGTTTGCTCAAAGGACATACTCAGTGCTATTGCTTCAATGATTTTGTTCAAGTTTGATAAAATGCTATAACATAAAGTGATAAATAGCAAGAATATTAAGGTTACATGATGCAGATCTTCTGTTTCTAAGCTACTGCTGCAGTCGTGGCATTCATAACTGTTACAAAGCACTTTAGTTCCATTGCTGGAGATTTCAGGTCCAGACGGTACAAATCCAGACCAAGATTTTGTTTCAACCAACCAGTTGAGTATTAAGAGTCATAGTCACAAAGTACTCAACTGGTTGGTTGAAATAAAATCTTGGTCTGGACCTGAAATCTCACCTCTATTTAGTTCTCCATATAAATCAATATTTAAGGAAAAAAACACAATACAATATTTCTACGGTCTCTCTTGGTTCCTTGTTCAGCAGTTTGTTATTATGTAATAATGCCTCTGCCAGTCATCTGAACTCATGAAAGTGTGGCAGGAACAGTCCACATGAATACTCACCTCCTCCCTGACCTCCTTCTTCACTTGCTTCAGGTTGGCCCTCAGGTCCAAGTTGACCGTGTGCTTGGAGCCCAGCAGAGCCTTCAGCATGGCATCGGCAGACATGCGCACCTTCTTCAGGGCTGGCTTCTGAAACTTGCCCTTCAGGTCAACCACTTTAATCTTCAGGTCTTCAATCTGGTCAAAGTCACAAGGGTGGGATTGACATCAGTGACCTCCCCAGACCTACCTACAAAGGAAGCTTCGGAAAATTGACTTACCTCCTTGTTGGACTTCTCCACTTTGCTTCCCAAATCATACCTCTCTTCATCCACCTTATCGATCTGCTGGTGGAGCTTTTTGCACAGCTCCTGAAAAGAGAGGGATTCAGAATAAAAATGATTTCAGAGAGTAGCCCTCTTAAGCAGCATCTGGATGTTTCCTCTATGCTAACCTACCTGTTTGACTTGTACAAATGAATGTCATTTAGTGAGAATTCTGTGGTTTTTACACAGGTGGCAAGATGTGTGATTAATCTGGATGCAGAGATTACAGCTGGTCGTTAGCTAACCTGCAGCTCCTGTAATGATCCTGGCAGGGACAGAGAGGGGCAGTTCTCAGCCATGTACCGGGTCTTCTCAGCTTCTAGCTCAGAAGCTTCAGCTTCCAGCAAAGTCTTTGCAATCTGAAGCACCAGGCTCTGAAGGACAGTGGGCGTGTCCAGTGTGCATCATAATGAACCAAAGGAAGGCAGAAGTATTTCTCTTGAGTTTATTTAAACCAGGGTTCCACAATTCTGGTCCTAGTGGGCCAGTGTGCAACACAGTTTGCAGATTTCCCTGCTCAAACATACCTACATAATCAGAAAAACACAGAATCGATTTGTACCCTTGCTTGTCTCTGGGTCTGTATCCTCAAGGATCTGCCAGTTGTACCCTAGATGTTGGTAAAGGTACCTTCTGCTCTAATTTAAGGTACAGAAATGGACTCTGAGGAACATCGCCAAGGTACAAACAGCATTAATGTACCCACAATGGTACAAAAATGTTCCTCAGAGTCCATTTCTATAGGTACAATTTCCTACAGCTAAGGGTACAATTGGCAGGACCCCCCAGTGACAAGCAAAGGTACAAATTGGTACTCTTTTTTTCTGACAGTGTACTAAACCTGGTAATTATCTGATTAAGATGTGTTTGAGTAGGGAAATGTACTAAATGTGTTGCAGACTGACCCTCCTGCACCGGAATTGGGGAACCATGATTTAAACCAGATTCTGGACCTGAACTCTTTTACAAAATATTCCTGTTTACAATTTTACATTTTAATTGCCATTTTTACCTTCAGATGATGCCTACGGCTTGATGTCATCTTTTTCCTTTTAAGATTAAAACAAGCAAGTCATTATATAAGAATCTTACACTGTTAATAATAATTAACATGTGACATCTCATACCATACAGTCTTAACACGGTAAATGCTTAGTGCACAGTTATTACTACAGCAGTGCTATTTACAGCAGGTCTGAATTAAGAATAAAAAATTGCACCTAAAGCCACAATGTGCTTCAGCACTATACCAGGAATATTTTAATCAGTCTCTTTATGGCAAACATGGCCAAATGAGTACTTACTCAGACATCTTGGCTGTTTATGTGACCCCCACCCTGCAAGAGGTAAGGCGTTATTTCAGCCGTTTACTTGAAGAGAATGGAACTCTAGCATGGCATCTTAAATTGGACAACTTGCCCCTGAATTCAACAAGAATTTTTGTAATTATTTAGGTTAAACCTGAACCTACCGATGTGTTAAAAGAGAGAAAAAAGTAAAACTGTATGATGACCATTTAGAGCAAGGAAAGTGTTTCTATATTTGGAAAGTAGCAGCTGTCTTGTAGGGTTGCTCTGTTACGCTCTTCGCTTCTCCAAGAAGTCAACACACGAAACCACAACAGGTGCCACAACCCCTGCCATTTAAAAGAATCTTTATGGAATGCCTGAGACTTTAGACCACAAACACTATCTGTATAGCCTTCTCTTGTGTAAATAACAATCAAGCTGGTAAATTTAAGCAAACTACACACTTACGGTTTCCACGGTTACTACTACATTTTACTGTTCACTTTGCATCAATAAAGTTTCTTCAGCTATTCAAAGACAAATCCAACAAATGCATTTCGTTAATTAATATAACTCCACATTAACAGGAAAGTTTTGAATATACAAAGTCTGATTGCTGATATATAATTCAGCCTGCATTGATTTGATAATGCCCCAAGAGGCCTTGGCAATATAATAGCAAAATGCTAAAAATGGAAAAAAGTACTCTGACAGTAGCTGCATTTTTGACAGATACATGTTGTTTTGCTAAAATCTTTACAAGTGAATGTGAATAAGACATGCAACCATTTAAGAGTCTTTAGCCATGGCAGTCTGAGCAATGGATACCATTTTTAAGGCTTTGATTATGCCTGTGCAAAAGACCAAGACCAAAGCCTGTCTGTGCCAGTTTTATAGTGCCAGACTCTCTCCTTAGGTCATATAACATGCTATACAAAACCTTAGAGCATTTGAATTACTTCCAAGAATGATGACTCTCAAAAAAAAACTTTCATTCTGTTACTGTGATGACCCTGTTTTGTGGAGATGATACATATGTATAAGATAAATCACTTATAAGAAATGTTAGTCAGAAATGTTCTACACCCAGACATACAGCTAGAAGGTGCTGAATTGAGTGGAGCGATTCTCACCTATAAGTGAAGAAGGAGAGCAGGACAGATTTGGAGGAAGGAAGGGACAGACTGGCAAGCCACAGACAGAAGACATTCCTAAGAGGTATATATGGTCTTCTCTGATGGCTCAGCAAAAGTCCATTTCTCTTTATGGAAGCAGAATCCCCTATAGACCAATAGGAATGCAACCTCTAGAAATACTGTCAACCCCATTCAGCTGCTTCCGAAATAACCCCTTCAGCCCTCAGGCCTGCAAGACTTAGCTTCACATTAATTATGATCACAGGAAGAGGCACCATTAATATGTTAACATAGGCTTACGAATCTCAGGTGATGTTTTCATAGTTTCAGAATTCTGAATGCTTCAGAGCTGGGAATAAAAAATAACTTATTGTAAAAAAGAAAAAAAATACTAAATAAGTTAAAAATGAAATTAAAAAATGACTGTACTACAGGTCAAAGACACAGAGAGAATACAAGTTCCATTGGACAGTTAAATATGATAAAAATAATTTAAAAAATGGATTCAAAGTACAATACTGCCAACCATCCAGAATCGGAAAAATAAAATGTAATTATAATTACTACATTCATAATTCGCAGTAAAACATACCAATCGTTCTGCATAGGAAGAATTCTACCAAAAAATATTTGCAAAGTAGTATAGTATTTTATCATGTATAATTTGCAAATTTCCATTCTTAATGAATCGAATTTGTTTCGCCACCATGTTACAGATAATTAAATGGACAAATGGGAGCAGCAGCATTGGCAATTAAAAATACTTCAAACATTAAGTTTGTGTGAAATAATTTATTTAATTAAATTAACTTGACATCGTTACATCTTTCTATGCAATGTAAATGCTACAGTTGAGAGACTTAAGATGATACAGAGTGAAACAGTTTCAAATAGCAAAATTTAAACTTTAACCAGATTTATCAAGTACTCCAACAGCCTACTTTAAACCAAAATTGAGCACAACTCTGGCAGCCTGTTTAAACACAAATCTATGAAAAATAAACCAAAACCAGGCAACATCCACCGATTTAAGCCTCGGACTCAAACATCTTCTTCCTGCCATCCATACCAGCCTTGTCCTCAATATTTTTACGCCAGTCTCCAACTGCTTCTTTCTCCTGTATGGGCAGAGAAGACAAAAATGGAAGGAGGAAAAAGTTGTTAAAAACACAATAGTTTGATAGACAAGGAAAGCCAATGAGAAATGGCATTAATCCAAGTTGGTAGTATGGGGGAATAAATAATATAGTAGTACAGTCTTACTTAATGTATTAATTAACCAGAAACTAAGTGTTAGCTATGTACTGATCTCATGTCCGTTAATCATTAATCAATCATAATGGTTCATGTATTTCATGCAGTAACTATATTTGTTCATGATTGTACATGAGTAGTAATTGAGTTACTAAGTTACTTGTGCCCTCAAAGGTAAAGTGTTACCTAAAAGTGGCCTAAAAATGCCAATGCCAAGGGTTCCTCACCTCCTCCTTGACCTCCTTCTTCACTTGCTTCAGGTTGGCCCTCAGGTCCAAGTTGACCGTGTGCTTGGAGCCCAGCAGAGCCTTCAGCATGGCATCAGCAGACATGCGCACCTTCCTCAGGGCCGGTTTCTTGAACTTGCCCTTCAGGTCCTGAATTTTAATCCTCAGGTCTTCAATCTGGGTAATTTGGCAGGTATCAATGAATATTGAAAAGTCATCTCCACAGAAGCACTGTTGGTTACAAGACTAGTGAGACTTGCAATTCACCTCTTTACTCCCTTTGTTTACTTTAGTTTCCAGGTCATATCTCTCTTCATCAATCTTATCAATCTGTTGGTGAAGCTTTTTGCACAGCTCCTGGAGAAGGTGTTAGGAATTTTATAAATTTCATATATGTTACAAACATAATATATTTTAGTTAAATTGTGAGATGTTAATTACAATTGACTTCATGGGTGGAAGTATGAATTCTTACCAAATAAGGATATACTAATGATGTGCTATTGCATTCAAATATGTATCCTGTTGACCTGATGTCAATGTCTGATATTATACCTGCAGGTCTTGCACAGATCCAGGCATGGAGAGTGTGGGGCAGTTTTCATCCATATACTTGGTCCTGTCTGCTTCAGTCTGTGTTTTCTCAGCATCCAGCAAATTCTTAGCAATTGAGATCATCAAGCTCTGCAGGCCAAGAACAACGTTACATGTCAATAAAAAGCCATGGAAGCATAAAATCTGTATGCATCCCTAAGATTATATTTGCCAGACATCTTAAATATATTAAATGACTCGAATGATTGTCTAAATTATTAACTGCATCAAATGAGATGGCGAACAATTGAGAGCATCAGGCTCTGCTGGACATATTTATGGAATCAGCAATGATTACAGCAAAAACACCAACAACATCAACAACAACAGCAGCAGCAACAACAAAAGCAGCAGCAGCAGTAACAACAGCAATAATAATAATAATATTAATAATAATAATAATAATAATAGTAGCAGTAATTTAAATTTACCTTCAGATGGTGCTTACGACTCGAGCTCATCTTTTTTCTGTAAGTCAGAAAGGAATTATTTGTAACATTAAATGAGTCTTAATTAAGTCGTATTAAATTTTATAGTGTCTAACCGTCAAGCACCAAACCAAGCATGATACCATAATACTCACTCAGACATCTTGGCTTCTTGTGTGTCTTCACCTGTGGCAGGAGAAACAATTGTCTGTTTTATTTAGGCAATTATTATTTTACGTTTGAGAAAAACACTAGATCAGCTAAATTACTTACTTCAAAAGCTAAGTTCCCAAATACTTAGGATAAGTTTACTCTTTTTTTTCTGCCCACCACCACCCCACCTCTTCGGAGGACAACTTTATTTTAAATTAAAGTTACAGTGTAAAGATATTCAATTCCAGTGTGGCCACTCTGAACACACCCGCCCTAGTACCGTGATTATACCAAAAAAAAAAAAAGGGGGGGGGGGGGACACAGAAACAAGAATCATAACAGCAACAGACATTAATTACCAGGGAGAAAGAAAAAAATGAATTTGACACATTTCAAAATTTTAAATGACAGTAAGAAACATCTAAAAATGATCCCGTAAGGTTTTGTTTCCCTCTACGATATATGGAACATCTGGAAGAATGCATCTATAACCACTTATTTAGCACAGAATCATGATGCATCAGCAGTCTATACTTGGAAGCAGAACATGATGCAGGGTCCACCCTGGACGACACACACTTTACCTAATTGCAGGAGGAAACCCCCAGCCAATGAGGGTGAACTTTACACACACACACACACACACACACACACCTAGGGTTGGAAATCATACCCACAACCAAATAGGCATTAAGCTGCACTGCTATCCATTGCTTCCCAAACCAGATCACATGATATCAGACTGTCCTTCCAGAACATCATCTTGGAAAACTTTACTGGCGCAGGCATAGAGGAGCCTTTCCACAAACTTTAATTTATAGCTTGCAATAAAACAAATCTTATATTCTGTTACATTGTAATTGGATATTACTGTCAGAGAGGTTGGGCATATTTTAGGTGTACATTTCCATGAGCACTCAAGGTTAGTTATTTGACCTGGAAATAATTATTAAATGTCTTTCCACTCCATATGGGTGGGATCTGTGACCCATATTTGATCAAGGCTGCAACCTGGAAGCATATTGAAGTGCATCCTATATTCTGCATTTCGAAGATGGGTTTGAAAATTTCCAGAAATAAGTATCTGAAGGCAGATTCCATATGTAGGAAATGTCTTTCAAGAACAATGATATATTTTAATTCTTAATCTTTCCGGGTAGAACATAAACAATTTATTCAATATGTCGCATATATTAAAATTCCCCAAGTTATATAACCAAAATCCCTGACTGGCAAATAAATATTTTACTAAGCAATTCTGTACTTACTGTCACTATTATCAGTAATGACATTATATATAATACATAGTTCTAGAGATATTAAATATTTTATTATTTTATACCAAATAACTGCCAACTAAACACAGAGGTCTGAATGTGTTGTTGGTCTATGTTCCGTTTTATATATATATATAACGAATTCGGGAAATTATTTTTATTTTTATTTTTATTCACATATATATTTTAACAGGAGCCCAAAAACAAATATGTTTTATACACGGTTAAGAAACGTTGCCTTGCATGCAGGTCAATTCAATAAAATGGTGCTCGATACAATATGCTAATACTGTAGTTTTAAACTGAATCTATCGAATAAATAATCAGGCGTTTATTGAATTTCTCAGCTATTTTTAATAGGCTAAACATTTTTACAAGTGCGCTAGCACTCAGCGCGCCGTCTCTGTGTGCTTGTATCTGTGCATATACCAGCTGTTTCAACACTCGCATGCCTGCACTCTCCAGTTACGCTCCTGCCTTGTTCACGTACATGTAATATTTCGATATGTGCATCTCGGCCTCATCCTTTTTGTCATTCTTTGCTATACAGTGTATCTCATCCCAGGTAAAATTTAAAAAGCGCTTTCCATTCAAAATCATCCACATTACTTCATATCCAATTCTATGTCATGTAAAAAGAATAGTTCCCTTCGAATACTAAATTTTAAAAAACGGAATGTGCAATACCCTTGTTTACAAGTGCAATACTTTAAAATTTAGCCGTATTTTACATGTCCGGGAATACAAGACTCTGGGAAGATTTTAAAGTCATGTCATGATCACAACTGCACTAGTGTTAAATTTACTTTGAAACCCATTTAACCCTTTCAGCTAGATGTTTATCGATTGCAGCAACAGCTAAATTTATTCTTCCCTTATCCTGGTCATGGTCGTGGACTTTAAAACCCACTGAATTAACGCTTTCAGGTTTTTTTTTCTGGATTGCAAAAGATCTAAATTGAACCTTATCAATCTTCTAACCACTTATCCTGGTCGGGGTCGCGGATTTAAATAATAGTAAATATTTATATAATGTTTGACAAGAACATTTTCTTTTTTATTCTTGTATTTGGGTTATAGTCAAGTCACGAAACGCGCAATATCCAGTGCAGCTCGAGATGAACTGCACAAAACGGTGGATGCTTATAGCAACAGCCTTCTCAACATCCGCAAAAATTACTTGTGTCTACATGTGTCAAACTACTTCCAAAAATTTTGAATCATATTTTATATATATATATATATATATATATACTAAAAAAAAAAAGGTCGCATGCACTTAAATTGTGGATTTTAAAGTCAGGTGTGGTTTAGAAGAAGGAGAGGTAGGAGAGCGAAAGATCTCACCTATGAGAAGATGACTTGGTGGAGCGACGAGATGAACTGGCAATCACCACACTAATGACGAGGTATATATGGATGGCTGCTCGTCATCTGGTGCGTCTTGGTACCTTTCTTGTTATGGAAATGCTGTTAGAAACAGAGGCTTTGCCAGGCTACTCAGATGTCTTAACACCAGAGCTTCCTAATTATAAATAACCACTCTTAATATTAAACAGTACTTCCAAATGTCTACAACAGAATAGTCTTACTTATACTAATTATTCCCAATTTACATATTGATTTTAGAAATGACATTCCATTCTTTACTATATTGTTTTTCCTTGACCACAAGTATGCATTATATACCGTGTAATCGCCCCATCGTATATATCCCCAAAGAACTTCTGTTGTACGATATGATAGTTTAGTAATCCTTTAGAAAACGTAATAAATATCCACGTTTCGAGGACTGTCATAATGCATTTGCTTATGGCATATCATCGAGCAGCGATTTAAATTAGCGTGGCCCAAATGCTAGTTTTGTTGAATTGCAATTCAAGGTCCTGGCTTTGTCCCGTTATTTACCAGATACTTTTGCCAAAAGGACACAAATATAACATGCTTTCTGATGAGACATTTTCAATATTTGTTGATAAATTTACCAGTGAAATGTGCTATAGAGTCAACCGAACTATACCTTAGAAATATATTTAGGCAGCAAAACTAAAATTAAAAATTCTAATAAAAATGTATAAACAAGCCCAAGTTCAAACAGCCGGGATTTATAAAAATGACTGAACAAATTAGTTTTCCTTTCGCGTAAATGAATAACCATTAACATCTAGTCTAGTGGGTGCCACTTAAAATGATACAGTCGCTAGCTGTGATACTATTAGCATTCCACCAGCGGAGCAAAACAGCAGTAAAGCAGAACATGCGAGCAATTACATGATATGTGGAACTCGACCTTTTTTTGCATCACATAACACTGCATAACAGCGCTTCTCAGCCCTCAGGTTCGCGACCTAAATGTGGGTCTCGGCAAGTTCTGAAAGGGACGCGAGGCAGAGTAGGAAATTGAAGCATTTTAAAACCAACAAGCTCCTATGCTGATCCAGGATCAGATTTCCCAGCCACAATCCTAGAATTAACCCATATAAACGGATCTTCTGTCTGCCAATGCATAGCGCAAAACTAGAGAACACTCAACCAATCCAAGAAGCCAAACCACAGACGCTTAATTTAAAATTCATTGGCACATCTAATCAGATTTGTGCGATAAGCATTGATTGGTGTATATTGCAGAGCGCCCTGCGCGCTTGATCACAGAGTTAATTCGCAGAGCCGGTGTTCTGACAAAACATCCTACCTATCTAGACGTCCGAACCTTTCTGCGCATGTGCAGTTCCACCGTCTTGGGGTTATGGTTAAGGTAAGGGTTTTAGGGGTTTTGGGGGGGTTGGGGTTAGGGTAAGAGTTAGGGTTGGGCTATCGATTATAGGATTAGGATGTTCTCATAAAGTAGGAAGTTTTGTCAGAAGACCGGCATGGTAAAAATTGGGTCGCGGTGCAAAAAAGGTTGAGAATCACTGGTGTATAAAACATCAAGCTGCAAGTTAACAAATGTACTTGTTAATAAATGAATATTATGAATATTGTGTTGATTTTAAGGTGTTTTAAAAATTTTACCAGTATAAATAATGCATTACACTGCCTTTACAAACAGATACATTCTATCATCATATCATTTTGATTTAAATGTTAAGAAAATTGCAAGAAAGGAAAAATACTTGAATGGTATCTCCACACTTGAATTTCAGGAGCTGATTTAGGGCACCGGATTCAGGAAGGATGGCTTCACCAGGTTTCCACTACAGTAAAAAAACCAGTGAATTAAATTTGGACATTATCTTTTACTGCCTTCCCCCATTGCAAAAAAGAGGTCTGGGACACCAAGTGACCCGCATCAGCCATCTCTGTTGGTCTAACGTGCCTAGCAAGTCGTCCTTTGCCACTCTTGCTAAAGGGCGGCCCTCCTTCAATGCCCTCAGGCTTTCAGAAACTCATTTGTTGGAAAAGCACTGTTAGATGCATTCAGGAAACCATGAAATACTCATCAACAGCATGCCAAAATAATGCAGTGATGTTATTTCATTATGAAACTCTTTTATGCATGCAAAGTTACATTAATGTTCAGATTTGCGAAATACACATTTTGGAACCTCTCAGATTACTCCTGGTAGTGGTACTTTTGGTAATGCATATGACAGACAACTCAAAGCCTTGCAGTAAAACCTTTTATTAAGTCTAGAGTTGAAATTCCTCAGGAAATACATTATAAAACTGCTTCCCACAATTTCCTTTCTACAACCTGAGGCCATAAGGAGTTAAGGACCAGAGAACCTGCAAAGTCACAATAGTTGCCAACTTTCACCGCTGACCCTCCCTGCTCCTCTACATCCGACCGAGAAAAAGGCTCAGAGGTCACAGACAATAAGAGAGAGTTCAGTTTGAGAGCTTTATGTAGCCAGACGGAAAACCTATTGGAAACAATCAGGCCAGAGATGATAAAACCATTTAAGCCTCAGACTCAAACATCTTCTTCCTGCCGTCCATGCCGGCCTTGTCCTCAATGTTCTTGCGCCAATCTCCAACCGCTTCCTTCTCCTGTGGGAACACATTTTGAGGGAGTGTAGGGAATTCAGGACCAAAAATGTCATCCAAATATAGATTAATAAACAGGGAAATCCAGAGTGTTGATGTTATGACTACTGAGACTGCTTGGGAAGCACAGAGAAGCTTTGTATAACTAATACTCACATCCTCCTTGACCTCCTTCTTCACTTGCTTCAGGTTGGCCCTCAGGTCCATGTTGACCGTGTGCTTGGAGCCCAGCAGAGCCTTCAGCATGGCATCGGCAGACATGCGCACCTTCTTCAGGGCTGGCTTCTTGAACTTGCCCTTCAGGTCCTGTACGTTAATCTTTAGGTCTTCAATCTGGACAGAGTCAAGAGAGAAGACAAACCACAGACATCAATGAGCTTCTCAGACCTGCAAATTCACATAATTCACAATATCTGCAGCGTCAGAAAGTGACTTCACCTCCTTATTGCCCTTCTCCACTTTGGCTGCTAAGTCGTATCTGTCCTCGTCCACCTTATCAATCTGATGGTGGAGCTTTTTGCACAGCTCCTGAGAAGAGATGTGTTCAGAGTTTTTTTTTTTATATGGTAAACACAAGCATATGACTGTCATATATGCTCACATCACTGCATCACCATTGAAGGGATGTGTTGTACATGTATCTTACAGGAGTGAAATATTAATTCTTACCTGTTAATATACTAAGATGTGTATTCTGTTGACGTGATGTCAGTGTCTGGTATCATACCTGCAGCTCCTGCACAGATCCAGGCATGGAGAGTGCAGGGCAGTTTTCATCCATATATTTGACCTTGTCTGCTTCAATCTGTGTTTTCTCAGTCTGCAGCAAATTCTTAGCAATCGAGAGCATCAAGCTCTGCAGGCCAAGAACAAGGTTACATGTCAATAAAAAGCCATGGAAGCATAAAATCTGTATGCAGCCCTAAGATGATATTTGCCAGACATCTTAAATATATTAAATAACCTGACAGATTGCCAAAATCATTAACCGCATTTCTGAAACGGGACAGGTTACCTTGAGATTATGCTTTCGGGTGGAGGACATCTTTTTCCTGAGGGATTAATGCAGAATATAGTTGCTTAGTTAATAACAATGAAAGACACTTTTCATGATACACATCTAAGAAATGTTTCATAAAAATGCAACTTTAGACTGTGTCCTGACCAGGAATGATTGTTAAAGCTCAGTCCATTTAATGCTTTTAGGAGTTATAAAAAACCACCACATATCCCGTGTAAGAATAAGAATCTTTATTGTTGTTGTCACTTGACAAGGAAATTGAGAAAATGCAGGCGACTCAATGTGAGGCATAAGAGTGATAAAAGAATATATTACAAAATATACAATATTGCACTGACTACACAAAATGTACTTATGAGATATAAAAACCGAGAAAAAGAAAAGATAAATACAAAACCAGCTTTAGCCAGAAAGGGGAAAGCTGAGCAGGGTGAAGAGGAAGGGTGTTCAGCTAACTTAAAGTCGTTTTCATTGTTTTCTCAATTATTGCTATATCCTAGCTTAGCTTTATAAGAGCGCCCCTTGCTGGCTATAATTATCATGGCATCCATCGAAATTGCGAAGATGAACTTCGTGATGAATAGGACAAATTTGATACTTACTCAGACATCTTGGCTGCTTGTTTGGTCACACCCTGTAAAGAGATATTCACAACGGTCTTACTTTTCCCCATATCCGAGAGATCTCCCTTTCTGAACAAGACTTTTAGGGTCGTATGACTATATTTAACACTAGTTCTTTCAAAAAAATAAACTTTTAAATCTTTACATGTTTTCGCAAAGTTATGCTCATACTTTAATTAAAGTTTATATATTTCCTTTGTATATATAGCCTATAATTATTTCAATCATTCTTTAATTCAATTCAACTTCCTATTGCAAAGTTTTTTATTTTTACCGGTGCACGTATTCGTCGTGTACCGTTCGGTTACATAACTTTCGTTTCGGGAACGTACAATTCAAGGAAAGAATACATTTATTACTGGCACAGGCAAAACCTGAATTTACAAGTAGATGTTAATTTCTGTTTTATTTTTCATTATTTTGCTATGTGCAAATAAGCATCTCAGGTCTTTTTATTCAGACATATCAACAGCTACATTGTATTTTTGTGTGGTATATAACTGTTCTCAATTGTGTTTATTAATAAACAATTTAAAAACAATTTTCCCTCCAGTAGGCTGCCGAAATTGCACCGAACCGTGAATCCAAAACCAAGGTTTGTACTGAACCTAGAGTTTTTTGTAACATTGCACCCCAAATTTACAATGACGTAAAGTTCCCCAGATCTTATCAAATTAAAACACATAGAAAGATACAGTTTTCGTTTTAATAGCTGCGTTTAGCGGTGTAATTATTATAATCACCTACCGGGTAAGAAAGAGCACAGTTTCTTCGTGGTGTGCAAATATGTCTGTTTCTTCCGATTCCGAACTATTCCTTTTTGTTATCAGTTTTAGAGGATAAATACCAGCGCAATCACAATGCCTTAATTTTGCTATGTTGTTCAGCTAAGCAGACCCGTTATGAATTCAATGACCCAGATTTTCGGCACTTGACACCGCCCCCCCCCCAGCCCCCCAGTTTTGCGCTGCAGAAAATGCAGCCATCGCACTAAACACCAAAACCGCAGCGAGACGTTTGGCACTCGTCTTAAATCTGCGTGAGTCTTTAAAAATCCGGACATCCTTAATAATTAATTAACCAAAAATTCGCAGTTCATAGGATCTAGCAATAATACAAGCAGCTAGTGTGCGTGTGCATCAAATACTAGATGCAAAACAAAGAGCCAACAAATAAAGCAAAGGAGGATGTTATTAGTAAAAGAGTAAAACGACGTATTTTTGTTGATTTTGGGCAATACACTATCGATACTGTTGATCTGCGATACAACTAAGATAATGGTGTTATACGCGTCTTTATTTCATTTTAAAAAGAGATGAAAACGGAAGTCAAAATTGACAGCTAACGCTATTGTTCTCTATATGTTGTAAATTACTAAAAATATTTATAGAGAAATCTTAATGTTACGAAAGAAAGGGACATTTAACTGCACGAGTTCCCGCTCGTTGGTTTACCTGTGCCGCCCAGGCATCCGCCCATCTTGCTTAACCAAATATCCAGTATGGGTTGCAATGAGTCACCTAATTCTATTAAAACTAATATCTATAGAAATATACCAGGAAAGGCACTGCAGGACAGCGTAACGGCACTGTATCTTATTATTTTTTATTTGTGTTTAATTGTGTTGCACGAGTTTCCGTTTAACTTCTTTCTTTTTACCACAGCGGTCACCCTCACAAGACGTGCTAATGTGGGTGCTGTAAAGCCTCCATTGTGGATGGATGGAGGGATTCTCACTTAACATCTAAGGGCGTGATTTAACGTGCCAGGCCTGTGAGGCACTGAGGAAGCTAAACAGATAAACCTGCTGTGGCAGGAAAGGCAGCTGAGTACAGATTCGAAAGGAGAGGAGCGGTTCTCACCTATGTGAAGAGAAGAAGGACGGACCTGCTGTATGGGCGAGGGAGACCAGCCAGCCGCAGGATCTTGCCACTATCGCGGGGTATATATGCCCAACGTATCTGCTTAGACCAATGAGGATTTCTCATTAAGGAAGTAGGCTAGAAGGCCATTTGATCCAGACATATCTGATCTCTCGCTGCTTCAAAATTATAAATAACCAACTAAAAATAAAAAGAATCCATCGATACATCTTCTGGCTTAGTTTGAAAACAATGCATAAATTAATTAGAGTTGCTATTTTTAACTTGGATTATTGAACTTGGATGATTTTTTTTGAAGGTGAAATATTTAGATACATGTAATACATTTATATAGAACAGCAAACATTTTTTAAAAATTCAACTCTGCATAAAACACACAAACGATATTTTCAAATAGATTTGGATTTTAAAAGGATGTGGGTCAAGTATGCTGGGTCAAGAAGAGGACATATGTGTGAGGATTCCCGACTGAACAACAACAATAATAATAATAATAAAATAATAATAATAATAATAATAATAATGAACTAGATGCTCCTGGAATGACAAGGTATTCTCCAAACAGCCCAGTCACTCCTTCCACCTCATCCAATCCCTGCTCCTCCCACACCCTCCAACCTCCACAATCTCTAGTCCCTTAAACACTCTCCCCATCGCCAAAAAAATCAAAAGCCCATCTCTATGGGATTTGTTTCAATGTAATCAGATTCAACAGATCAGCGTTGGTCCATTCATGTGCCACCACTAATTCACACTGTTTCAATTTTGGTGTGATATGTGTGAAAATGAAATATGCCTCAGATATACAATGTTCCTGGAAAGTTAAAAAAAAAAAATCAATAAAATATTTTTAGAGATACAGTATTCAGTATCATCTCATCTTTAGCTACCCTTTCCTTCCTCTGGTGCCACATAGTGCTGATTATTCAATTTTGGTGAAATTTGTCTCAAAATAAAATCAGGTGTAGATCTTCTTGCATATAATATTTTTGTGAAGTGGCAATAACACCCAGCAAATACATTTTGAGTTATCACGTCCTTTCCCTTTGCTGTCACTAAATGGTGTTGCTTCAAGTTTAATGCAATCTGTTTCAAAATTTGATCAATTTCAGACCTTCAGCCATACAGTGTCTCTGCAAAGTTTGAAAAAGATCCAAATGCTTTTTGAGTTATGCTTACGAGAAAGTCTCTCAAGACTGTCTCTCAAAACTGTATGCATTCCCTGTCCGGGGAATACAAGAATAAGAGTTCTGAACAGCGGTGTATCACCACCAGCACTGTGTCTTTCCTCAAGTCATCAGGTTGCTAAACAGCTAGTGACCTGCATCCGTCCATCCACTGCATACACTGCACACTGTTTTTAACATATTACTCACACTTTATCAGTATTATTTACTCTATTGTTGTCAATTTGCACACCCTTATCCTCATACTGCACTATTTATTGCTTATTTGTTTACTCTTATTTACACTGTTTGTTGTGTATTGCACTACTGCTTGTCTTGTATTGCATCTGTTTGTCTTGTGTTGCACCATAGCTTGTCTTGTACTACAATGCTCATATTGTAATGTTTATATATATATATATATATATATATATATATATATATA
>JAODJU010000018.1:4901963-4917195 GCA_026776725.1 Gnathonemus echidnorhynchus | reverse complement strand
GTACTCAACTGGTTGGTTGAAACAAAATCCTGGTTTGGATTTTTACTTTCTGGATCTGAAATGTCCACCTCTGCTCTTAATTTGCATATCTTCTAATGCTAAATTGTCTTTTTTGTTCTGAGCAAAAATGCACTTACTATGCAGATAAAAATCGATGTGTTTTACATTTGTTTTACATGAGTGCAAGTACAGATTCCATCCATCTAGTATAGGGCCAAATGGAGGAAGGAGTTTAGGGAGCTCTGGCAGTAAGCATGTTTCCTGCAGATTAGGTAACAAGGCAGGCCTCCTAAAATGTGTATTCTGTGTCAATGTCTGATAACATACCTGCAGTTATCGCATCGATCCACGTAGGGACAGTGGGGGCAGTTTTCTTCCACAAACTTAATCCAGTGCACTTCAGATTGGCTCTCAGCCGTCAGCAAATGGAGGAGGCCATCAAGTCCTGCCGGACAGAAAGTCATTGTAGAACAGGAAGTTGTTACAGGAGAGAAAGGTACATCTAGCTGTACCAACGGCTATTCTGAATTATGAGATTGAAATCGATAAGCTTTTCATAAGTTTTTCATAATCTTTAACAAAGTTTTTATTTTCATATTTTTATAGATTGCATGTATCCTCTCATGTCCCTTGACTGAAAAATGCAACCTTTAAAGTGTCAGAAACATCCTAGTGTCTCTGCATTTAAGTAATGCTTAAGGCTCAATAATATATTTTTCTTGTTAAATAATGAAACCAAAGAGAACTGTATATCACTAGTGAATAAGAGCATACATGGATGATGATGATAAGCTGTATCTTCCCTGGAACAAACATTATATCTGAAGCAGAAACATTTCCAACATGATAAATTTTGACCCCAGATGAAAAGACGTTAAACACAATAAGTAACATTTGTCAGTCATTAATATAAAAGTTTGACATCAAATCTGGATAGAGCTAAATGCTATCAAAACACTATAATGAAAATGAAGTGTCATTGAATTATTTGGTGTATAAATGAAGTCTAGGAGGACAGTCCTATACAATTTACCTATTCATCTCTATAAAAATGGGTCTCAAAAGGTGAAAACTGTCAGATCTGACTCAAATATGATATCTGTTTTTTAGCTCCACAATCTGGGTAAAGAATTAAACAGCTGCTACCAGACAAATTCAAATTTAAACTTGGGAATAAAATAATATTATAATATAGCTCTGAAACCAAAATGACTTAGTTTGAGTCTAACATATATGTATTTATATTTATTAATACATAAAATGTCTAAAGAGCTACATTAGATGAGGAAGGTCAGTTATTCTAGTCATTATGGAAAACATTTAATCATGAATCACGGTCAAGTGTATTTCAAACATCACTTGTAAATCAATTCTTAAATTAATAAAGACAGTATTCCTTGCATTGAGTATCCGTGATAAGCTTAAGGTCTGAGTGTAATGTAAGACGCATTTGAAGGGTGGAGGTCACTTTGGTTGGCTGGATTTCTGCCTGGTGATGAGTCCTAGATACTTCTGCAGGGAGATCCAGTGACATTCCACTGGTGTCAAGACGGCAACGAACACTGCAAAGCAGCTTGCCAGTCAGACATCATCAGCGCATTTAAAAAAAGAAAAATGAACAATATCTGTTTCTACTTCTGTATAGTACCAATCCCCAAGTGACAACCACTGTAGATATTGCATAAACATAATTACAACAAATTACAGCTAATATACTGTCTTAAAGGTACGTTCGTAAAAATGCGGTTAAATCATCTTTCACAAATTTGCTATAGCATCAAACGCCATGGAAAACACACAACTGCTTCAACAATCTGGAAAGTTTCGTAAGTTCGTGCTGGACATACATACAAAGTAGCAATAAAACACACTTGGAAAAAATATCTTTTAATTCCAAGTTGTAGTAGCACTGCCCCCTAGTGCACTTTACTGGCAATACAAGATTAAGATTTTTTATTTATTTATTTTTTTTTAAAAGACAATACGTATAGTATAGCTGCATAATATATATAAAAATAAATTAATAATATATAAAGATTTTTTAATGTTATAAACATAGAAGTAGCTAATTAAACAATGTTTCTTAAATTCCATAGTTATTCTCAAGAGGCAGTCACTCACCTCCTCTGTGTCTTTTTTCACTTGTTCTGCACTTCTTTTAGGTTGCTTGTGCTTTGGGAAAATAATAATACTAAATACATTTAGATCCGTTAAAAATTCTCAGCCCGAAAGTCAGTTTCACAAGAAAAAATAAATGAAATATTTGCATTACACTATATTCAGTAGTTTAGGAATTAATATAATGTAACATTTTACATGGAAATTTCCATGAAATCCAAAAATTCTGAATGTAATTTCCTTTCTACAGTTGAGCTTCAAAATGATGCCTACACCTAATACCTAATATTATTGCTACTATCATTGCTGTAAGTGATAATAATTAGCTTAACACTTGAGAGATGATTAAGTTGAAATGCCTGGCCTTTCCCAGCACACAAGCACCTCAACTTTAATTTATAACAATGAATGTGCACATTTTAATTCATTGATATTACATACAGCATAGGCTTTTCTTTTGTTGAACCAATGAATTATGGCCACTTAAATTGATACTGTTTGTGTGGAGCATAACAGTCAGAAAAGCTTGAAAATGAGTTTTTTCTTCAAATCATTTATTTCGCATCTCTGTGTGTATAATAAGTATATAAAGAAAGAACACTTACTTAATTGTAAATTCTGCAGTTTGGCATAGAGATTGACATAGATCAAGATGTTACAGTGAGTTGGCGTGCTATGCTAAAGATTACTGACAAAGTTAAAGTCAATAAAGCAAGTCGAATAGCAATGCAGACTATGAAGCAGAAAGAGGAGCAGTTTCTGCCTGACAGCATGGAAAATAATCCCAGTCCTTCCTGGTGATCTAGCCAGGGTGACCAGTTTTAAGACTCAGCCTCAAACATCTTCTTCCTGCCGCCCATTCCAGCCTTGTCCTCAACGTTCTTGCGCCAATCGCCCACATCACGCAGGTCCTTACTCTTTAGGGGTGAGGATGAGAAAAGTGGAGAATTCAAGGACATTAACAGATTAAATTCAGGAACCATCCTTCTATGGTTACTTTTTCTAAAGTTATGTATAACACATAACAGAGAGAAATTGCCCATGAACTCTGAAACCGCTGCGTTTTCACTGTCAGAAAAAAGGGTATAGTCCTATTTCAGTTTTGTTCCCCAAGGTACAAACAACAATAATATACCTCCAATGGTACAGAAATGTTACTCAGAGTCTATTTTTGTACCTTAAAAGTTATGTTTGCCTACAACTCGGGTACAGTTGGCTCCAGTGAGAAGTAATTGTACCCTCAAAGGTACAAACTGGTGATTTTCTGACTGTGTAGTTGCACATTCTCTGCGAAAAATAAAACGTTTGCTGTAGCTTCAAGGATCACTCACGTCCTCCTTGATCTCCTTCTTCACTTGCTTCAAGTTGGATCTCAGATCTAAGGTCACCTTGTGCTTGGAGCCCAGCAGGGCCTGGAGCATGGCATCGGCAGACATGCGCACCTTCTTCAGAGGTGGTTTCTTGAACTTACCCTTCAGGTCAATGATTTTAAACTTCATGTCAGCCACCTGCAAAATCAGGACATTTGGACATTTGGAACACCAAGCTGTCCAGGAAAAGTAAATGTGATTAACGAATGAATGTGGGTATACCTCCATGCAGACCAGTGCTACTTTTCTCTCTAAGTCGTATCGTTCTTCATCAATCACATTGATTTTCTCGTTAAATTCCATGCATAGTTCCTAATAAGAAATCAGCACAACACATTGTGTGAAAGAATAGCTACAATGACCAAGACCACTCATCACCAGTCCTGTGTATCAGCTTCACCTACCAGGGCCCGTTCGCCCTATAAACAAACATAGGTGATCGCCTAGGATGCTATCTACAGGGATAGACATAACTGGTACGCAAGTACGCATTCACCTTTACAACGATATGTATGACAATCGATTGTGGTAACAGTGTAAATGCGTACTTATTTTATGAGGATTTGCACTGATATGAAAACAAAATATAATGCATTTTAATCTTTATACGCGAACTGTACTTCATTTGCGGCATACAGGTTAAAATGCAAGGTATTTTCTTGTCATAGCAGCGTAAATGCACAAAAATTAAGTACACATTTGCACTTTTACAAACAATTGATTGTGGCATGTATCATTTTTAAAAGTGAATGCGTACTTGCGTACCAGTTATGTCCCTGGCTATCTGAGTTGCATTCCGTGATGTTATTGTTATGTACTAGTTTTAAGATTCCATTACTTTTCTTGTGAAACAGAGGCGAGCTAGCTAGTTTGCAACCAGATACCCAGTGTTACTGAAATACAAATGAAGTGACAGAATTTGTTTTCTTCTGCTCTGAAAGGAGCTTAGCAATCTTTTCTAGGGTGCTAGAACACTCAGTGTTGGCCCTTTCACCTACATATATCTTGCATCAAATTACAGGGAATTGATTTGTAAACATCTGAACTAGAGAACATAATCACTAATTATATTTCGGCCTGAGTCTTGGTGTCCTACCTGTAACCCTTGCAGAGAATTAGGAAGGTACAAGGGAGGACATTTCTCCTCCAAGTACCTCTTTCTCTCTTCTACCTTTTCAGTCGCTTCTTGGTCGAGTAAAGTCTTAGCAAGGTGAAGCATCATGCTCTGGCAGACATTGCGTAACAAAAGCCCTTTTAGTAACCATACCTAATCACAGTAGTCTCAATCTGGTGATAAAAACAAGCAAGTCTCTTTACCTTTATGGTGTGCTTACGGCTCGCTGACATTTTTTTTCTATTTGTTAAAAAGAAAAGTCAATGTTATCACTTCAGAAACAACCACTGTTTCCTATGTCAGATGGATAGCAAGATATCCATTTCATTAGAAGATGCAACACCATGACAGGAATGAAAGTATAGCAAGCAGTTGCTGCCAGTTTTCATGCCTGCATCCTGACATTATCAATGAGTGATTTCAGAGGGAAAAGACAAATAAGTGATTTCAGAGGAAAAACACAATGGGTGTCATTTTCAGTACCGTATTAGAGCATACAATAGATAAATAAACAAAAATCTTCAATCCCACAATCACAAAACACTTACTCTGTCATTTTGGTTGCCTGTATGCTTCACAAGCTGGGAAATTAAATGAAAATGATCAAAATATAATATCAAACAACCGGATACATTTTCTTGAGTAAATATCTGAGCTTTTGATGAAACGTTTAATTATAAATATGAAATGTGCTGATTTCTGTATGATTATGAACTTAGGTTTATTCTTTAGATCACACATACAATGCATAGATGAGAAAAAAATAACAGATGATATGTAAATAAATGAGTAATTAAAAGTAAATTCATGTGATAAGCAGGAACATGATCTGAACAAGACCTTCTCCGTGATACAATTTGGATAGCATGTGCAGTGAGCAGCAAATCTAGAGGCAAGCAAAAGGTTTCTAAATTTGGGGATGGCAAAATCTCCTGTTGGGTCACTCTGTTATGATAGGCTTGTCTCCGGGACAAGTCATTAAAATCTGACACTGCATGTGATGTTGCCAGTGCTTTCCTTAAGAGGAAGGCCTTCCTTGAGAGTGCCGAGACATGACAACACATCTCAGAAATAACTACTGTTCCAAATTACATCTCGCTGGAGCCTAATCAAATACAAACTAACAAGAGCTTTAACTCTCCATATTCATGGAGCTCCTACCAGTCAGCACTTGGCTTTATATGAATATAATTTAAGATCATCTTTAGCCTTTAGTCTTTTATTAACCAACTTCACACTGGAATGTTAGGCTTCATACAGCTATATATTACAAAAGCTTTCTCCAGATAATTTTAGTTTCATTTTTTTTGTCATTTTAGGTTCTATTAAGACACAATTAGTCCTACTATTACAACCAAAGGTTATCTCTTTCTTATTAAAACAGTGTTTAGCTGGTGGGTCTACACCCATACTAGCCCAAAGCGTAGCATAAACAAGGAATTAACTAAACCTGAAAAAGTTTACATTTACAAAACACTTTAACATACATGACTTCTGTGTGAGATGGTGATGTCAGAAGGTTAAAAGTAAAATCGCTAACCTTTTCATAGATTCTGAATAGAGGACAAGATCATTTTGAAAGGCAGCGTAATCCTAACATTCTGGAGACTTTTGAGGGCTTAAGAGTCTTACTATTTTTACCATGGATACAGATTTGTTGGTGTCTTTAATTTGCAAGGCATTACATACAAAACAGCACCTTTGCTTTTCACTTATCCTGGCTAAATCAAATCATCTGTGGATATTAGCCTGTAGTAGCAGAAGTTGTTTCTTTTTTCGCTTCTCGGCTTGAGAAAGTGTCAAGTGCACAAGACAGCGGCATGTTAAAAGCCAATTAATAGAAACTTTAAAGAGCGAAGGCGACAGCAAGCTGACAGCTCGTCTTCCCGATTTTTTGTCGTTAATTGTGCCGAGGAACACTTGTTGGCCTCGTTATTTCTCATCAGTACTTGAGGAGTAATTTGACAGCTGGCTCAAATGTCAGGCACAGTTAGAAATGCACCAATGTGACCTTTCCCTGACGTGGATTTTCCCTCCGTTTTGCTGGAGGGTAACACAGTACAGAGTTTCAGCAATGTCCTTGGTGTTCATGGTCAGAATGCAGAAAATTCAGAAACGCAGATATAGACATGAGGAAGACTTTGACTTAACTGACATTATTTGAGTCCAACATTCTGTTGACAGCAAGAATAACATTTGAAGATCACTTTCAAATTTACTGCTTCTGGCTCTCTCAATTATAGCATAACACATCGTCAGGCCATAATTCAAGCCCCATTATCTGCGAATGACAACTTTTTGTATTTTGTTTCTCTGAATTTACTCTTTGTTTTACCCCAATGTTCTGTATGATCTTCCTAAAATTAAAATCACCTGAGCTGAAAAAGTCACTGGTTTTATAAGAATTCATTTTAATTTAATTATATTTTAAACTTTAGCATGCGTAGCATTGGCTGTTTTACAGCTCTTAATTTATGAAGAGGAAAAAAAAACTTTAAACATCGATACAACATATACAACAAATTGCCTATGGAAAGCAAACAGCTCGGAACTTCTAGCACAAAAGTAAAATCCTTTACTGACGGCGATATAAGCAGCCTGGTGTGGAGATGAGCAGAGTACAGTCTGAAAGAGAGATGGGATGGTTCTCACCTGTGAGGAGAAGAGCAGAGCAGGAAAAGCGTGTGGCAGCGATGGAGAGAAAAGCGGCTGAGAGCTGAAATGTAGGGATGGTATTTATTACATTCTGCCAGAGCACTTCAAATCCCCATCTTTCTGTTTATGGCAGAGGATTACCCCCAGACCAATGGGCTAACAAGGTCAAGAAATACAGCACTACATCCATCCACTCCCTCACATTCATCCAATATAAATAAACTGTCCTTCAAGTATGTCATCTCATTGTCTTAAACACTGTTACCCAGTAAAATCCGCAATAAAATCTTTAATGAGTTACAATGTAAATTCATTTAAAATACATGTTTACTTACTTTATACTTCAGAAACATCACTCATCGATAATACTTGCTTTACAAACACATTAATTGAACACGACTGATAAATATCCACATACAAATTTCACTATAAATGACATCATACATATAATTCAAATACAAAACAGCACTGAGGCAGGTATGATGTCACTCTTAATTCTGATATCCAAAGAAACAAAAGGATTTCTTAGACTTACCTGACGGAAGCCTGGGAGGTGGGTTCTCATTGGTCAGATCGTGAATGACGGACACACCGCTTTTCATTCACACACCTGCCGTTTCCTTGGCAACAGCAATAAATGAAAAGTTCCTCTTCCAGGGAAAATTCAGAGTAAAGAACATACTCTATGACAGGCAGTGTTTTGAAAAAGGGGCAGAGAGAGATGATGGAGGGGAAGGTAAACAGAGGAAACCCTTAAGAGACTCCTAAAGATTAAATCTGGTCTGATTGTTAAAAATGACACTAATTAGACCTTGAGTCACACAAGCTGTCAGTTGTAACTCTGGCCATCACTCCTGAGGACTGATACATGCAAATAGGCAAATTATAAACAAATGAAGGCAACAAATGAAAATGAGCTGACTGAAATACCAGCATCTAGTGAAATGTCATGACATTCAGGTAACTGCAAAACTGAGCTTCCAGAATTTTTTGCCAGACCTAAAGGCCAGTGTCTAAATTTATTTTGTATGTGAAGTATTTTAATAACTATTTTTAAAATTGTTAAAACCGTATTTTAAAATAGATTGTGTTATTTAAAACCACAGTATTTGCATGAATAACATCCCAGGAAGCATTACAGCATTTACCTCAAATACTAAAAACAGAAATTCAGATTCTGATCTAACTATCATCAGCCACGAGAATGACAAATGAACATAACTGTGTACAGAGGATTTATTGATAGTACCCAGGGGCGCCGTAAGGCGGGGGAAAGTTAGGATGATTCCAAGGGCCCCTGAGTGACAGGGGGCCTAGAAAATTTGGAAAATAACTGGATTGGTCTGGACTGGGGGGCCCAATATGATATCCCTTCATGGGGCCCAAAATCTCTAGCAAGGCCCCTGATAGTACCTATTAATATATTAATAGTAGCTGGATCCATGATAAATATTTACATTTTAAAAAATACTTATGAGTCGTTTGGTAATTAATGTACTTCTGCATGTTACTTATGTTTTAAGATTACTCCTAAACTAGCTCATTTTCACTCACATTAAAACAATTATATGTGCATATTCCCATCCCAAGAACCTGCAAAGTAAGAAATACTTGCAAAGCCATACAGAAAAGGCTATAAAGCGTATGAAAAGTTTCCTTAAAGTCATTTATTTATACAAGTTTGTGTGCAATATTTGTGTTAATGAGTCGCAGTGAGGGCTTCAGGGGTGGTAAAATGGTCAATCAGCTATGGCAACAGACCCTGGCCTTGTCTGCCCACTACCCTACACCACAGCTAGCGGTTAGCAGATACAGCAATGGGCGACTTTGACATGAGATTCACAGCTCATTTCAGCACTGACTGGGGCCAGATGGGGCAGAAGCCAGGCAAGAGAAACACATTTATGCCTCAGCGGACTCAAACATCTTCTTCCTGCCATCCATGCCAGCCTTGTCCTCGATGTTCTTGCGCCAGTCTCCGACATCACGCAGGTCCTTATCCTATGAAGCATAATGGAAGTATGATGTGTTTGAATACCGACTGATGACAAATATTTAATTGTGATTCTTTATTTTTTTGTATTTAATTTCACTCTAGTCAAATCCATAAACAATGAGGATCCACAAGATCACATTTGCGGACAGATCATTCTTGAGCCCGTAAGTTTCAGTCACTGCCATTCTTTGCAGACCTGTGTCGTCCAGCATTACTGTTTTCAGAAGATCACTCACCTCCTCCTTGACCTCCTTCTTCACTTGCTTCAGGTTGGCCCTCAGGTCCAAGTTGACCGTGTGCTTGGAGCCCAGCAGAGCCTTCAGCATGGCATCAGCAGACATGCGCACCTTCCTCAGAGCCGGCTTCTTGAACTTGCCCTTCAGGTCCTGAATTTTAATCCTCAGGTCTTCAATCTGAAGCCAGAAGGGGAATCACAACAGAACAGTACTGAGATACTAAGACCTATTTCAAAAAAGACCATGGAGGTATCAGGGAAAACAAGCCCTTTACCTCCTTAGAACTCTTGTCCACTTTGCTTTCCAGGTCATATCGGTCCTCATCAACTTTGTCAATTTTCTGGTGAAGCTGTTTGCAAAATTCCTGGGTGGCAACAAATAGGTAGACAAACAGTGCAACATAAAATCTGCTAATCTTGATTCGTCTGAGGTTAGTTGATACTTTAATAAATGTAAAGCTCACAGATACAGCAGTGTTAGAGCCGGCTGGAAATGGGGCATCAGAGCGTACCTGCAGCTCTTGCAATGATCCAGGCAGAGATAATGGTGGGCAGTTTTCTTCCATGTAGGTTCTTCTCTCTTCTTCCTTCTGCTTTGCCTCAACTTCCAGTAAGCCCTTGGCAATGGAGAGCATTAAGCTCTGCGAAAGAGACACGAACAGAAGCACGATCAGTCACAAGACAAGGACACTCTCAGTCACTTTTAAATAAGGATAAAAAGGTTTGCATCCTCACGATTTGTCCTTTAATCACAGAAAACAGTTCTATAACTATCGAATATGACGTAAAATGACCTCTTTACCTTCAGATTATGCCTGCGACTCGATGACATCTTTTTTCTAAAGAGGTTGGCAGAAAATAAAGTGTCAATGCAAATGCTATTGAACAAAGACGGCAAAACTGAAAATGTAATAAACTGTACAGTGATTTCGAAAGCAGAGCCACAGCCCTGAATTGGCATCATTATTTCATAATGTCCACAAAGCAAAGCTAACAGGACACTTACTCAGACATCTTTTCAGTTTGTGTTTACCACCTGTGGGAAAAGCAGCCATGGTGAATATTCATGAATCACCCATAAAACACCACTTTAATTAATAGTAACCATGCATCAAACTAAACTCATGACTCTTTCAATAATCATTATGCTATTCAGAGACTATACTATAATATACAACATCGATTGTTCTTAATAAATTGTCCTCATTGCAGGAATTATTACGTAGATTTGATGAAGTTATTGTGTTTTCTCAAAAGCTTTTTAAATTTGAGTAGGTTGAGATGGGCCAGCTGTCTTGCATTGCTGTGTTAGGATAGCCTCGCTTTGGCAGATGGGTAACACCTGACACCACAAGTGGTAGTGCCAGACTTTGCCTTCTGAAACAACTTTGAGGAGGGCCAACCCGTTAAACTGAATTTCACGATTAAGCTGGTCAACACTTACGGTTCAATTCATGCACAGTCTGCTGTGCCTGCACTTCAGTATGCAGTAAAACTGATTTGAACAAAATCAAACTTCAATTGTATGAAATAAAAAAATAAAAAAACAATGCAAAAGTTAAGAGCTGGAAATAAAACAGCAGGTTTGTTTTTCCAGATATTTAGCAGATAGGTCGAGTTTTACAAATGTGCAAAAACAGCACGATGGCTTATACAGACACGACTAAGTGACAGATTCAGATTAACACAGCAACAGCAGCAGCTAACATAAGGCAGAGAGATAAAGCAGCGTTATTGGTAATTCCCATTCCTGCTCAAACTCATTCTTCCACACCCTCTTCTGCTTCAACGTGCACCAAAGTCAGCATTTACAAGCCACAGACATTTCAGCAGAGACTAAAATCACAAAGTCGTACATATACATGTAAATGGATGTGTTGACACCTGGGTAAACAGCGGAGTATCGCTTTCAAAATTTACTGCCGAAAGCAGTTCACTTTTAGTGTATCCCATCATCGGGTTATATATCAGACACAAACTATCAGATCACGCTGGTTCACAGTTCAGCTAGGCACACTCAACTTGCTCAATATTTTACAGCCACTTTGACATTGAGTTCAGGACTAGCTAAAGAAAAAAACACTGACAATTCATATATATATTTACATACTACATAAAAAATACATAAACAAAACTTTTGTACTCCATCTGAAAATACTGTACAGAGGACAATGTCAAATTCATTGTAATACAGAACTGTAATTATATTTTGGTTCAATATTGTGAGTATGCCATCTAACTGAACAACAGTACATCTCAAAATTGCACATGCAATACTGCCACCAGCCTTTGTGGTAGCAGTTACAGAAGGACTGTTGTAGGATTAATTCCACCTTTTGAGTCCATACGGTGTTTGCTCTCACCAGCAGTCATGAAAAGTACAAATCAGGGTTTGTAAGTATAGGTTAGCCATTAGCATACCACAATGTCTTGAATAGCCCAGATGTAACGCAGGATGAAAAGAGAGGAAATAGTCTCACCCAACAGAAGAGAAGATGAGGGAGAGCCCGACAGACTTAGACACAAGGAAGTTTGGCAAAGACACTAGCAGTTGAAGTATTCGGATGGTATATATTGCTTTCTCTGACGACTAAGGTAAACCTCATCCTTCTCTTTATGGAAATGGATTCCTTCTTAGACCAACAGGCAGGCTAGTAGAAGAAATCCTATCCCCCAGCTCTCAGCTCCTTATACAGCTGTGGGAAAAAGTTTGTGAACCCTTTGGAATTATCTGTATTTCTGCATGAATTGTTGCTATGAAGTCGAACTTCATTTAAGTCTTACTAATAAATAGCGACAGCATGCTGGATGATTTGCATTGCCTAACCTTTATGGGGCAAATTTAAACAATTGAGATCATTGACAGAAACAGTACGAAATGCTCTAGGATAATGAGTTCTTGAAAAGAGAGTAATTGGAATTGTGTTCAAATCAATTTGTGCATGGAGTCTTTCTGCCCTGTAATATTAGAAAACATATCATTTTGGTTTCCTCTTCACAACTGAGCTCTACTCAAAGTGCAACTTAGCTAATATGATCAATAGAAATTTCAGAGGACCTCAAAAGAAGAGTAGTAGCCAAAACAAAAACTGGGCAGGGTTATGAAAGGATTTCTAAAGCCTTGGACCTGCATCAATCCACTCAGGCAGATATTTTGGAAATGGAAGAAATTCAACAGCCACTGCTCTTCCCTAAGAGTGTGGGCATGCTGTCAAATCCCCAAAGTGAAAAACAATCCTAGTTAGCAGCTTGTTAATCTTGCACTTGCTACTGTCTGTGTTCATGAGTTTACTATGAGAGTAACTCAAAAAGACTGTAGTATATATGGTACGTTACCAGAGAGGAAATCACTGCCCTCCAAAAAAAAATCATAAACATCTATAGTTTGCTCAAGACTAGCTGGATGTCCCACAACACTACAAGTAAAGTAAATGAAAATTTTTCATATAACACCTTTCACAAAGGTCACAAGGTGCTAGACAATTTGCATACAAAACTGTAAAATACGGAAATCCACGCAACATAAATCAGAAATAAAACCACAGTAAAGTTATCCAAAAGCCTGCTTAAACAGAAATGTTTTGAGTTCCTTCTTAAATATTTCAATTGATAGAGTATATCTTAGTAACACTGAAAGAATACTCCAGAACCTTGGGACCGCAGAGGGAAACGCAGGATCCACACGGGTCATTAATCTGGTCCGAGGAACTGAAAGGAAATGCGATTGAGTAGATCTCAAAGTACGCCCGCAGGAATAATGTGGCATGAGGTCGATAATATATTGGGGGGCTTGACCGGGAAACGCCCGATAAGGGAGTACCAACATTTTGGGTTGGATCCTGAATTCCACAGGGAGACAAGAAGATGATGTTCTGCGGACAGAGGAGACAAAAGCTGAACTTTTTTATAAATGCACGCAGTGATGTGTCTGGATGAAACAAAGCACTGCATATCACAGCAAAACCTCACCTTAACTCTTAAGCATGGTGAAGGGAGGCCAACATTGTGGGACTGTTTTGTCAATTGCTTTGTATAAAGAAGCTTTATAGCTAAATGCCAGGGTGTCTGTGATCGAAGACTCATAAGAAGTCGGGTCCCGTTAATCAATAACACATATTTCACATACTTTTCTCATCAAAGACTATTAGTTCTATACCATTTGTTCAATAATATGTCTATTGTTATACCATGTATGAAAGGCATTCATGCATAAATCCAGATTCCAAAGGATTCACAAACTTTTCTGCCTTCCTTTGAGATTATGATTAGTCATCTCTGTTCTTTTGAGGGAACATTTTAATTGGAGGATGGTAGGTCCCCTGCCTCTCTGATGTCAGCAGATAGTTCATCATCGTCTGACAGGGTGGTGGTGAAAATGAATGATTCCCCCATACCAAGGAGCAGAGTGTAGTGGCTGACAGACTGGCAGATGAAAGCTAAACAGAATGTATAAATGGATGGATGGAGATTTGGCAGGCAGGCAGAGTGCTTCAATGAGACCAGACTTCCTGGCAGAGGTGGTGCACGCATGCATTCCCCAGGGGAAAACGGCAGCCATAAATCAAGAGACAAGAGCATCAGGCCAAAGCAAGTGGGGTAAAGAAATGAAGGTGAATGAGGCGACGCCCCGTGTGAGGCTGAACGGCTTTAGGGTTCACAAAGACGTTCATTTGGTCCGAGGTGGTGGAGGATCTGTGAAGACATTGTGGCGCCTTCTTGCAATTGTGGCTTCGACATTGGGCACTTGTCCAGATTGGCTGCACGTTCTAAAGTATGTGATTCAGAAGGAACTCAAGGTGAGAACAAAATACACCATTTCAGGATGGTGGCTAAAGTTAAGACAGAGCTGGTGAATCTTTTCAACTCAGTTACTCCAAAATGCAGCAGTTTCCAGCTGAGGAGACAGATCCAGGGGTAAAAGTCATAGATAAATGAATAAGACATTTTCCACAACTCATATATGTAGTTCAAGGTAACTCCCCTGCTTTACCTGCACTAGCAGAAATTATGTTTTGTAGTTGGTTTCCTTCTGGTCGTTTATTACCTCATCAGCACTTGCAGCTAAAAATCTTAATTGTGAAGCACATCCCTGAAGTCTGGCTGAGTCCATCCATTTTCAACAACCGTCCACCTAAAGGCAGTCTTTGAGGTCCAAAGCCCTTAGCCCATTTTTATACACTCGCACTAAAAAAAAAAAAAATGGGGTCACCAGACTTGCCTTTGGGTAGTTGGGCTTTTACTCATTTTACATCCTAAAATAAGTGGTATTTATGGAGCTTGTCAATCAAATGTCAGACGTACAGTATCCTGCCACAGGAGCTGCTGACTTGCTATGCAGGCAAATCGATATTGGATGGAGAGTCTCAGGTTGAGGGGCTGCTAGCAGAGTGATAGGGTTAGCACATAGCATTTGCAGTTATCCAATGAGAACAGTGAGGAGGTGGTGCTTACCCAATGAAAATAGGGTATGACATAAGGAGGGACAAAGAGTGACAAATATGTGAAACCAGGGTCACCAGTACACCCATGCAGGCAGTAAACAGAGGGTTAGAAAGACCAAGGGGTGAAAAAGAAGCAGATGCAAGACGTGTAACCTGAGATGACATGGACATGTTAGGAACTGATTGGCACTTGCAGAGACTATTACAGTCACCGGTGCAGAGATCAGGTTTGGGGGATGGGGGCCAAATATGAGACAGTTTTGTGAGTGATCATCGGAGGGCTGTCGGGGGGGGGGGGGGGGG
>JAODJU010000018.1:4881102-4901863 GCA_026776725.1 Gnathonemus echidnorhynchus | reverse complement strand
GGGGGCGGGGGGGGGGGGGGGGGGGGGGGGGGGGGGGGGGGGCATACAAGAAAGGCAATGGAATTAATAGGACAGAAATAGATGTTTCACACAGAAGCAGACTGGGAGGGGCATGCGGGAATTAGGAGGCGGCAAATCCCTAAGGGACACTGGGATGTGGGATGGGAGTGAAGTCATAGATTTACTTGCTATAGCTCATCGGAGTCATGGAGACGAAACCTACAGCTGAATCGCACTGATCCACGTGCAGCGATGACAATGTGCATCAGTGCTAGAAAGGCTGCGTTTCACTAACAACAGAAAAACACAAAGGACCTGCAGCTTATATTTGCCCAGATTGCTTAGGATGACATTCTAATGCAGCGGCGTCCAACTCCAGTCCCGGAGAGCACCAACCCTGCACATTTCTGGGTTTCCCAATTCTGCAGTTAGACCAGGTATGATGAGATGGGGAGAGAACTAAGCTATGCAAGGCTGAGACGCTAAATGCCCAGAGTTGGGACTCTGCAACAGACAAACACACAAAATGCTACTGGCTCTTAACTGCAGCCAACTGCTCCAAGGGCTAAGCGTGTCGTCTTTATTAGATTATTTTAATCACACCGGATCGTTTTCTGACAAATTCAAATTACTGAATTACCATCTCGTTATGTAAAGAACTCGGGGTCTTAAAGCTGCTAATCGTTTTGCCCTTTAAAAGCAGCCAATGGGAAACTCACTGAACAGGAGCCTGTTTCAGTCGCTGGGAGACTGTAACAGGCGCGCGGCACAGTGACATAGACCTGCCTCCTGTGCTCTTCAGTTCCAGTTGTGAAACATCAAGCTGGCCGATTCCGTTTTCCGTATCCAACCCCTATACCCACAAGAAGGGTACTTGACCCGAGTTACCAAGGTGAAACGCGTCGAGCTGTGAAGTCATCTTCCCAGTATGTAATCTCAGTATCATCTCCTTGATAATTGCCTGTATTCTACTTGTGTAGATGAAAACGAAAATATAAACAGGAATCCCAGCTCTCTCTCATTTCCTATAATTCTCTGGTAGCTGAAAAACGCAGCCTAATTTAAACAGCAAGATGATCATGAGGATGAATCCAAACTATGGGATATGACCCACATAACAAAACCAAAATTATGTCAAAATAAACATGATGCTCATCCCCTATTACATTAACATGCAATCACCAAAAAACACAGCCAAACAAACAAAAGCATACCAGAGTCCAGCCTAGTACAACTGCACCAAGTCGCCTTTAATATTTACAGTTCCATTTACAAATACATTGGACTTTAAAACCATGACACTAGAAACATTGCTGGCTTTGCATGTTTTTGTAAATTACCTTTCCAACACGGTCAAAACTTCTTGGTTTTACAAAATTTGCCTGAGTGTTCTTAGACTTACCTAGCACTGACAGAGTACCAGTCTATAATATTAAAAATAAAAAATCACCTAGCAAAACCAATACCTGGAAATCAAACGAACAGTAGCCATATCTTCCATCAATGAAAAACAATATCAATACCAGACACACTGGGAGAATGCACTGTCAGATGTTACGTTACAAACGTTTCGCATTGGTCATCACAACATTTGTTTGGATAAATACTGGTACCGATGACCGGCCGACCAATCAGAACACCAAGCACATATGACACTCTGTAATATCGAATAGCGTAGGACTGTGCTGTGCTAAAACGTCACGGAAAATTCCACGGACACCACGGTTTCGTGCGAAAGCACAAGGGGATGATCGTCAGTGGCTGAAACGACTGCCTGGATCTGCAATGCTTCTAGATTTGCACCTGGATGTTGGCATACGGCAGGAGGAAGGGGATGTAATTAAAATTTAAAATAATAGCTTCACCGTTGCGGTTAGGCAGCACCCAGTGACAGGTCAAAACCAGTGTCAAAAAAAATGGCTAACGGCTAACAAGCACGCCATGCTCAGGGGCACCAGATTGCCAAGAGATGTCACATTGGAAACACATCAATGGGAACACGCCACATGGTACATTGTCTCCACTGCCCTTGCGTTATCAGAGAGCTCCATGGACAATCGGATAACGTCTATCCTGCTTGTTCAGAGAGACCGGCCACCCAGAATGCTTGTGTGAGGGACGAGCGTTACTGGATAACTGAAAGTCTAAAAAGAAAAGCACACACACACACACACACGTGGGGTCTTCTCCCTCTCCATATCCCACAGAAGTCTGAGTCACCCCCAGTCAATCAGAAGCCAGGGAAGATGCCATGATCGGCATGAATTCCCATGTCCACCAGTCACCTGAGATCCTCTTTGAAATGACAGCATTCAATCCAGCACGACAGAGAGTGCACCGCAAAAGTTCGGGAAGTTCTGAAACAAAGGTGGTTGGGGGTGTCCATGACAGCTACACTGAAGAACAAGGGTCCCCGCTGGCAGGCTGGACCATCAGAGTGACAGACAGCCGCAGAGGATCATCCTGATGAATTTATTCTGAGTCCAACTTGCGAACAGCGGAGTACAACCCATTTATTAATATATATAACTTTAAATAGCTCATTGATCATTCCTACAGGAATCACAACATCACAACTCACAGATCTGATTCAGGAGGGACTTGAGGAGGCTGGCATCACAAAAAAAAAAAAGAAAATGTTGAGATAAAAATGACCACAATAACCAGGAAGATGGGTCAGGTCCAGGCCACCTTTCGAGAGATCGCTTGCTTGAAACACTCAGGGTTCACATCCCCGCCAGGACGCAGCGCCCTCTCCAGGCTGACCAGCACGTTCTGATGGCACTCCCGAATGTTTACCGGGTATCTGGCCCTGAGCAGCTCGTAGGCGGCGATCAGCCTCATGTTCTGCCGAACCATGAGGTACTGGATGATGCAGGCCGGGGCCAGAGAGTAGCCGTCCCTGCAGTGAACCAGGACGCGCTTGCGTTTCTCCGTGGAGGCGTCGATGCATTCGTTAATATCTTCGAAGCAGCGCTGCCGGAGGGCGGGGCCCTCGGCGACGGCGTCCGATAGGTCGCCCATGTCCACCTTGAGGCGGGACCAGCTGTGCCGCACCCCCCGCGTGCAGGTGCAGGGGATGAGGCAGGGTCCCGCCTCCCCCGGCAGGCTGCTCATGTCGATGATGCTGTCGATGTTGTTCCTGCACAGCGTGCGCCCGCTGTACGCCGCGTTCAGGTTGCCCACATAGATGTAGTCGGTCACCTTGGAGATGACCGGCTCGGAGAAGTGGAAGTGCTCGCCGTCCGCCGCCCTGGGCTCGGCGCCGCCCGTCCCGCCGGAACCGGCGCGGCAGCTGTAGCTGCGCAGCTTCTTGGAGCCCGAGCGCGACGGGGGGTTGGAGTCCGACTCGGTGCTGCTGTTCCAAGGCGGGGAGAAGAGGGCGAAGCGGCTGGAGGACCTGCTCTTGACGAGAGGCTCCACGGGGCTGGGGAGGCCGGAGCTGGGGGCCGCGGTGGAACCGGAAGCGCAGAAGAGGGAGGCGCGTTCCAGGGAGCCCGTGCTGCTGGCGGCCCCCGCGCTGTGGGCCTGCTCCATCTGCGGGGACGTCACACACACTTTAGCACTCTATCACACTCTTTAGCACTCTATCACACTCTTTAGCACTCTATCACACTCTTTAGCACTCTATCACACTCTTTAGCACTCTAACCTGCCCAGTCACGTTTATTTCAATGGCAGTCTTAGGTGCTTGTTGTTATTATTATTATCATAAATTATTCCTCCTCAAGAAACCGCATGAGAGCATAGCAGAAGGTTTTGGGTGGGGGCTTTTATTAATAGCCCCTATTACTACTTATTATTGTGTCATTATTACAACCCCAGGTCTGAGACTATGGCTGCCATTTGGTTGTTTGTATACAGTGTATTCTTTATATATTTATGTCCATTCATACTGTGCTTATCTTGTGTGTTTTGTCTGATCCTGTTTATAACACCTGTATCACCGAAATTTCCCTTTGTGGGACTAAATAAAGTTCATCTCATCTCATCTCTCTTACTGGGTTTTATCTAAATTACTAATAGAATAGAACAGTGGTATTTCATTCATCCCCGTGGGGGTTTGTCTTATCACGTATCCCATCATGCTCTCCATGAGACACACAGACAGAACTGGAACAGTGTCATCTGGTGTCCCTTGAGCAACTGGGCTTAAGGGCCCAACGGTGGCACCAGTCTGGCTGGTCATGGAAGTAGAACCAGCAACCTTCCGACCACGACACCGTCCTCATTCTTATCCCACTCAGCCGCACACTGCCACGTGCAAAACAGAAGCTGTCCACAGGCGGCAGTGAGAGTCAGAGGGCGGCCCGGAAGGGAACCTCAGCGTCTGGTGCCATTCCACGTCAGGCCCGGGCTGACAGTCACGCCGGGACCAGTGGGGTCTCGCGACTGAAGGCGTCACCTGCGCTTTGAGGTTGTTCTTCCACTCGGGCGTCTCCAGGGCCTTGAAGCGGCCGCTGCTGTCGGAGGAGATGGAGAAGCAGAGGGGCCGGTGGGTCCTGGGGGGCATCTGTGGGGTCAGGACCCGGGCTCCTGGCCGGGACTCGGGCTGCTCAGGCCTACTCATGATGAGGCTGGGACAGGAACCTACACATGTGCACAGGGGGGGGAAACCCGGTCATCTCCATCACATGCTGCCTGTTCATCCATCTGCCATTTTTTTTCACCACAACAATTCCTTAATTTACTTATTGCCATATATTTATTATTCATTATTCACATAGAGGAACATCTCGCTGCCATTTCCCCCAATCCTACCTCATCCCTGTTGTGCAACTGTCTGTCTGTACATTACATTTCATGTTCTTATTGTATGTACTGGTACTGGATACACACTTACTTACTCCTCATACACAGCACCAAACAAACCTGAAAAAAATGTATGAAATGTATGGAAAGCAATTGGTGGGGGAAAAATCTGATTCTGGTTCTTCCCAGGGAAACTGAAAATCATGATAGTAAAATACGAAAAGTACCAGAGCAGTTACATCACAAGACCCAGTAAATCTGACCAAACGACTTGTCGACGCGCTCTGCCACGTTTCGCCGGCGATTTCAGCCCTTGAGTAGTCCTATCGTAGGCGTAACAATAGCAGCCTGGCCTGTGATGCGTTTAAGGCCGCTGCGAGATACGCGTTCCTGACTTTCTCCGAGCGTGGTTACATAACCGACAGTGAGGCGTTATCGCACGGACCAGCATTAGAATAAATTCTGGGGCCTCGCATAAAAATGTCCGCAGCACATCTGTGATAACGTGCCGGGTAGGGGGCTTGTTGTGCTGGGGGGGGGGGGTACCCGGGGAGACGTGGGGCTGACACAGCTGAAGTGGAGACAAGCATATGACTCACAGCCACAAGGACCAAACTTTGTATACTGTCAATGGTAAAACGCAGCAGGTGAGAGGACAGGAGAGGGCAGCTATCTCACTGTCAAGTATACACTGGGGGGGGGCTAAAGAATCCTGCCCCCTAGTGACCACACTGAGGTCCTGCAGAGGAAGACCTATGCCTCTTAAAGATGCAATAAACCCTTAATTGGCATTTCGAACATTAAAGAAACTGCAAATCCCATTTCTCTAAATGATATGTAGATAATCGGCAGACAGTTTTGTCAAAAGCAACACAAGTGAGGAACGTATTTGGGGTCAGAGAGCAGAGCAGTCCTGGAGCAGCTGAGGTTAAGGGCCTTGGTCAAGGCTCCTACTGGTGCTGTAATACCTTCCAGACACAAGTACAGATGCTTAACCCACTGAGTTTCATACAATCCCATGAAGTACACAATTAGAGAGAGAAAAAAATGTAATCAAGCATTTCATTCACATCTATTACTGTTACACCTGGCAAGCAAGTGCAACAACAAGCATTCTTCTGTCACCAGGTGAGAAGTCAAAATACGGCCTGGATAGGCTACAAAACCTTTCCTCTAACTCAAACCAAGATGGTCAATGAGTGCAATGTACTTGTCAATCTCATTGAAGTTTGTTCTAGATGATGGGTGGGGAATCTTATCCACAAAAGACCAGTGTGTATGCCGGTTTTTGGTATAACCTTTAGGTCAGTTGTTCAAACCCAGGGGCAAGGACTCTTCAGCCAATCGGTCCTCTAATTCAGTGTTTCCCAACCCAGTCCTCGGGGAACCTTGGACAATCCACGTTTTTGCTTCCTCTCAGCTGTACCAGGTATTCGGTGTTCCTGATTGGCTGGGAGCTGAGAGGGAGCAAAAAAGTGGACTGTCCAGGGTTCCCTGAGGACTGGGTTGGGAAACACTGCTCTAATTAGTAATCTAATTAGGGAGTTGCAGCAAAAACCCACATACACACCGGCCCTTTGTGGATAAGATTGCCCAGCCCTGTTCAAGATTGTACTCAATTATAAGAATATGTCTAAAGTATCAGAGTTTCCACTGGTGACAGCTAATGGCGGAGACACGCAAACACTGGTACGCGTGAAATTTAAGTCACACATAGACAATACAGGCTTCACACAGATTTCAACTGGCCCATTGCCACATGCCACTTCCTGTTATAAAATAAATGTAATTGTGCACAAACACAGAGTGCTAACAGATCAAAGCCGTGCAGCCCACAATACATAAAGGAAGCATCACAATCACTTTAAGGCGAAACGTTAACGCCGGAAAATCTAATTGGTGCACTAGGCCCAAGTGGACTTAACAGGGCAGGATACTTCAATGTTTGCATGTGTCACTGATTAGCAGAGATAAGACGACACTTTTTCCAGTTACAGGAGGAGCTACCAGGAACACACACACACGTTTGTCATGGTCTGCTGTCAGTGTTGATTTAAACATGCAGGCTGAAATCCCACATCTGAACATGGACGGACTCGAGCACCAGATCTACTGCACCTACCAGTAACACATTCTGAACGAGTGATCGAGGGCTGCAGACGATTGTTGATCTTGGACGGATTGTGAACATACTTGGCTATCACGCCTAAGAAAAGGAGGAAGAAAAAAAAAACAAGAAATCATTCATAAATTCCTCTTCGACCTATTATTGTGTCAGTTAACTTAAAAAAAATTGAACAGTTCACTTAAACTAAGTCAGAATCATATCAAATATAATACATGCTGTAACAATTACACAACTTAATCATCACGAATGTTCAATTTTAAAAACACGAAATACCTGCCCTACCATTCTTTTTGGAGTTTAGCTTCTTATCCGGCAGCTTAAGTACGAAAACATCTTTGTTCCATTTTTCTATGGATTCCATCTTATGACCCCCTGGAAAACAAACAATACAAATGAGATGTTGCATGAAATCCAAAATACTTCGAAGCACTCTCTGTTAAAGACCATTTAAACGCAAAGTATATCATTTTTTATTAGAAGAAAAAACGACTCCCACGCAATCTACAACGATGGTTATGGTGCAAACATACGAGAAACCTGGCATCTTACAGAACGAAACTATGATTATACAGTAATCTAATGTAGCTAACCATGGTAAATTGTAATTTTATCGAACCGGCAGCCGTAATAAATAAAATGATTTTCGTACATCTGCATGAATGGCAACCCTCGTGATATGTGTTCTTTAATCACTGCAGAGCTCTCCGAAGAGATGGCATCGCAGCCCCTTGAAGCTGCAGCAAAATCTTTGGCCATTTCCTCGCGTACACGCAAATGACTGCGTTGCACAAGATACGCTATATGCCACGATAAACACAATGACACTTTCGTTACATGTATAAAAGGATCTGAAGCCGAAAATACATTATTTCTACAGAACCCCCGCCATCCACTCGATCTATGCAGCACACAGCTGAAAAAAGCTCACGTGGACAATCGAGTTACCTCAACCACGCGACGACGAGGGAATGCTGGGAGATGAAGTCCGTCCAAACTGCGGTCGTTGTTCTTGTATAAATTATTGCTGTGGATGTCACTATCTGTTGCGATCGGGTCATTTGAAATAATAATTGGTTAAAAATATAGATCAAATCACTGGAGCATCTACCTTGATTACAAATTACGTGAATACTGAAAAATGTATATGAAATTTAGCGCCGTATTCAGGTAAAACTGCTTTAATTAATATGCTAACTAGAATGAACATTTGCATGTATTGCTGGGTAAATTAGGAACCAATTTTTAAAAATGCATTTGTCGATATTTTGCAATTCACTGAAAATCAAGAAAAATAAAGTGCATCACTCTTCTATTAATCCATCTATCCATCCAGAGTCTTTATTGTTTATACAGATTGGAGTTGTATTGAATCTGAAGCCTATCCAGGTG
Source organism: Gnathonemus echidnorhynchus (assembly GCA_026776725.1). Taxonomy (NCBI): domain Eukaryota; kingdom Metazoa; phylum Chordata; class Actinopteri; order Osteoglossiformes; family Mormyridae; genus Gnathonemus; species Gnathonemus echidnorhynchus. The sequence continues at coordinate 4,893,594 of JAODJU010000018.1, read as the reverse complement.
GTATAGGGAACAATTTGGTTATTTATATGTATTTTTATCGATTCGTGACTAGGTCTGAACATAATAAGTTTATTTAAATTGCTTAAAAGAAGTTTTATTAAATTCTAAAATGCAGAATAAGAATCAAGCTTTACTCACCTGTAATAACTAGTAAGTTGATGAAGGATGTTACCCAAGGAATTTCCCACTTGTCAAGGTTCCAAAACCATTAAGTGTTCAGTGTTCACTTATGTTGGTAGCCAACAGGACCTTACAATTGGACAGCCCTTCCCTCCTGCGGTATCTTGGCAACTAGGACCAGGGTGATGTCACTGGTGAGTGAGGGTGAGCAGAGGGCTCGTGACGCAGCACACGAGCCCTATAACAACCTATAACAAGTTTTTGCAAACACATAAGGTAAATACCTTTCTATCCTTTCTTCATTAGTCATCATTATTGTCTGTTTTTTCAGCAACACTTTACACATATGATGCAGTAGTACACTTACATACGAATTAATTAACCAGAAACTAAGTGTTAGTTACGTACTGATCCCATGTTCGTTCATCATTAATCTGTCATAACGGTTCGTGTATTTCCATATTTGTTCATGATTAGCACTTGAGTAATAACTGACTTACTAAGTTCCTTGTGCCCCTCTAGTAAGGTATTGCCGTTTTTTCATCCTGCCTAAACAGTTATCTTAAGCAAACAAATAACTTGTTCTGCTTGACAGAGTGTTCCTCAGCCTAGGATAACCATCAGCCCAGCCCTGTACAGCACTGCAAAAGTGGTTGGAACAAGGACTGAGGGATGGGTTGATATTTTTACCTGAATGTAATTTCACATGTAATCACAATAGCCCAAAATTTATATTGTGGTACCCTAATGTTTGGAAGTATGCTGTTGTTGTTATTGTTGTCTTTACTGTATCACCCTCAAGGAAGCAGAGTATATCACACTAACACTGTACCGCTCATGTCAGACACACTCTTGTGTTTATTCAAAGGTGATTGATTGTCCCATGTGAAGGTTATGCTGCTATAGACACTTACCAATGCAAAGGGGCCAAGGAAAGATAAAACAAGTGGGAGCAAATTAGCATTTCAAAGGCTCCTGCAAGACGGGGTTTTTCACTCCTTGGTACACGACGTGCATTAGCCAGGCCCCCAAGCAGCTATCCAGGTCTGCCAGACTATGGCCTCACCTAGACATCGAGCCCTGTATCTTTGTACCTCCTTAACCCAATGGTCTAGCAGTCTTCAAACACGGGATGAGGACACCAGAAGGAAGGAAAAATCATGGTTTGACGTTGTGACATAGCAGGGGACAGCTAATTCAGCGCCCGGGGAGCAGAGCTTGGGGGCGGTATCTTGCTCAGGGTACCTTAGTGGTGCCTTGCTGGTTGGGGATTCAAATTTGCAATCTTTCAGTTACAAGTCCACGTCCCTAACTATTAAGCCACTACTGCCTGTTCGAAGTATATAGGAGAGATTAAGGCAGTGTTTCCCAACCCAGTCCTCGGGGACCCCAGACATCCCACGTTTTTGGTTCCTCTCAGCTCCCAGTGCACCTGTACCAGGTATTCAGTGTTCCTGATTGGCTGGGAGCAGGGAGGAAGCAAAAACGTGGACTGTCCAAAGTTCCCCGAGGACTGGGTTGGGAAACACTGGATTAAGGAATTTTTCTAAATATGGTGTTAGGCAACTTTTATTAAGCAATCTTTATTTCTATCCATGCAGTGTAGGTTAGGTAGCTTAAACTATAAACAGTACACAAAATATGAACAAAACCAAAAATAAACTTCAGCAGGCTGGTCTTGACCTCCTACTCCAGGGGGGATTGATGCAGCACGCTGCATGTGTGTTTCACGGCAGGGGCCGACAGGAAAGTTCTGTGTTTGTTTCCCGGTGGATGTAGGGAGATCAGAGGACTCAGCAGCCAGCAGAAGGTGAGTCATGGCCGAAAAGGTCAGCTCTGCAGGAGCACCTAACCAAGCTCAGGAGAGCAGTCACCTCCGTAGCATGTAGACGGTACATCAGATAACTGAAACGGTATGTTTCTGTTTGGTCTGTTTGCTGAATCACTGGTCATTGCTGAGATTGCAGGGAACGTTTAATGCTAAATCAGGTTAACAAGGATAATCTCAGGTACAAGATATGCTTCCAAAAAGCATCTTGCGTGACCCATTACCAAGAATGACATCTGCCACTGCCTCCATTCTGTCTCATATCCATCTTGTCAATCAATCTTTGCATGTGATGTTAAAAATTTGTCGCATCAGTTATTGTTTGTATTGATTACATCCACCTGTCCTTCATTCTCCATTATGCATACAAATTGGTGAATTCCATTTTGGTTCAACCCCAGTCTCCTGGATACCAGGTGATGCAAGTCTCAAGACCTGTAATCTCTTTGCCTGCAATAATTTCTCCATTCCTCCCCAACGTTTAATGCAGCCATGAATGCATTCATTTATTTGCTCTCCATGAACCCCGTTTCTATTCTAATTGCCTTGTCAACTGTAGTCTGAGAAAGCCCAAAGAAATGGCCGTACTTTCAAAACCTGTGCAAACATACTCCAGGGATCAATGCTATTTTATCAAACCTGCATATCGCAGCTGAGCGCAGGAAAAAACCATGACAGAAACCGTTCCAGGCAAACTGGTGTAAATAATATTTTCTAATTGTTTCTAGTGAAACAAAGATAACTCAAGTACATATTCTGCAATTATATTCTGCACTCTTATGAACCTTTAAAGCAGACATTCACTGAATTGTTAACAGACATCCAATCCAGTGTGATGATGCCAAAAGTGGCAATATTTATATTTCTTGCTTATAAAACCAATTCAGATCATTAATAAAAGAAATTTGGATTCGAATAATAGTCCAGTTCTTTCACCTCTCTGTTGGAATTCCCAGATGTGATGCATAGTTTTAAAATTGGCACTACAGAGCACTTCCCAAATTATATCAAACTTATAGAATCCACATTTCTTACCTTTAAACCCAAACTATAGCAAATGAACAAGGGGAGATCAAGCTGTCACGCTGGCTACAGTGTTGACCCCAAAATGAGTCATGAGTGAGTCCATGATGCCAAAAGCTTCCCCTAACAAGAAAAACATTCAACAATAATATCACAATGTAACACCCGAGAAATGTCTTTGGGGGCGAATGAAGATGAATGATTCTGTTCTAAAGACAGAAGCAGTCCAGCACAGGCGAAGTCCCAGTGCGGAGACGTGGGCTGTCAGAAGACCTTATTGGTGAAGGGTATCCTGATACTATGCTTCAGCGCCAGGGTGGAGTCCACCTGCTCGGCCGACAGCAGGGAGTGCCACTGGGCCACGGGGCGCCGTGGGTTGGACAGCATGTCTGCCCAGTGACGCAGCTGGTTCCCCGTGGAGTCGCAGCCCAGGAAGATCTTCCCCATGGCGTCATTCCTGCTCAGCTTGTCGTGATCCCACACTGAGATTACCAGCTGCAGTTTCTACAGGGCAAACACAGCGGAGTCAGGCACAGGTCACTATATTACAGCTGCGATTCTTTTTGTCATTTGGCCTAGAAGAGGCTAGGGAGGTTAATTGTTGTATATAAATAGCCCAGTGTGTGTGTGTGTGTGTGTGTGTGTGTGTGTGGTCCAGGTATACATTACATTGTGATAAAAACTGGACGGTCCATAAATAAAAATCTGTAACTGCAATGAAAAAACTAAAAATGCAAAAGCTCTTGTATTTTGTTTGGTTATGGTTAGGGCTGGGTAGGGGTTAAGGCTGTCATACTTAGCGTTAGCATTTTTCCAATAGAAATGAATGAGTGGGCCCCATAAAGATATGTTTACCCGACTGTGCGTGTGTGTGTGTGTGTGTGTGTGTGTGAGAGAGAGAGTGAGTGGGTAGGTGCATCTCCGTGTGCCCTACAGTAGATTGCCATTCCATTCAAGCTGCTCCCCCGCCTTGGTGCCTATGCCACCTGAGATTGCCCCACCCCACACTATAACTCAAAGTAAAGAGTTACATTTCTGAATATTTACAATTGAATGATTATTTAATTACTCCTATCTGGAATAGTACCACCAATCTAAAATCTGCTTTAGTATTTTTAGTAGAATCCGTAATGATCAGGGCTGCCAAACTCTGTCCAGGCTGAAAATCAGCAGACAAAGATTGCTCATTGCTCAGTTTTACCTCCCGGAGACCCACCAGCATCCCAGTTTGCCCAGTTCACGGTTACCTGGATCTGTTCGAATGACACATCAAAAGTGAAGGATTCATTGAAGTACGGATTCAGTGTCTTCTTCTTAACTGAAGTTTTCTTTTTCTTCCACTTTTTCTTGTCCAGGATCAGCTGCACTTTCACATACGGGTCTATAAAAAACAAGAAGAAAACTCAATAACGTGATTGCTGATTTGATTAGCCAATCCAACCCAGCTTCCTTTGATCTGTCATCAATAGCTTCATCAATAGCTTCCTTTGTACTAAGTTGCACACCTTCCATGTTATACATATCAGTCCAGTAATACTTGACTGCATCTGGCTTTTTCCATAGCTCATCCATAAACACTGGCCCGCACCAGCAATCAAAGTTTCTACACTTTCAGTTGCCTATATAACCCAAACAGTATTTTGCATATATCTGTTGTTTTCCTCTTTTCCTTTCACTTCGAAGCATGTTTATTTCTGGGGGATGCCTTTGAGTGCTCTTTATATTTCGATTCACATTTATGTTTCATTTGCATCCTATTTGTTGTTTGAGTCTGTCTTCCTCAAACTGCCTTTCCTCTCTTGTGTCTTACCACCCAAGCCACTATTACCATGTCTTCCTCTTAGGGAATTAGGTAAATAACTTCCTTACAGGAATTTCCTCCCGTGAGGTTAATATCATCACAGACGACATGGGTGGCTGGTCAAAGCTAAGCTAAGCTAAGCTAAGCTAAGCTCCCTCGGGTTTCACTTCTCACCTGTGGCATCAGCTGGCACTTCTGACACTGAATTCGCCACAAGAAGAAAAGGCCACGTCTGCGGGCTTTTACTCACTAACCTGAAGACCCGTTTATGTCCATGTCCTTTAGATTCTTGGCCTCGAGGATCACGATGGTCAGCTTGTTGGCCGTCGGCACGTAGCGAAGGGAGAAGCAAATCTCGCCTAGGTTTTCTTGCTGTGGTATAATAACATCCAAATCCATCAAGCTCATATACAATATCATGCAGTAAATAGTCCGGGCTCTGATGCAATAAGAAAACAATTCCAACTGCAAGAATATACCTCAATACCCCATGGCACTATACTGAATATTGTTGCACTGTTTAGTGATGTTTTTGCACATTGTACTGTATTTTGTTCTATGTTGTTGTATGTTGCATCGCGGTCCATGGAGAAACAGTCTTGATTAGAACCTAAGTCCATCTCTATTCTTTCACCTCTCTCACACTGTATTGACCATCTCAATATGTATGTATACACTGCTGTTGAGGACAATAAGCAACCATGAAGCTTGAACTCAAGTAAAAAATTCTAGCTAATGTGACCAATGCAGGGATAGGTGCAGAGATAGACCCAACTGACCTCAAACTTGGATGGCTCATTCAGATCTTTCCACTCCTCGATCACATGGTTCCAGTCCACCGTGCCAAGCTGTAGCCGAAGCTCACCAATGATGTCGTGTTTGGAGAATCGGTTGAAGTCGTACACCTGCGCCACCAGCGTAGACTCGCTGAGATCAGCCTGAGAAATCTGGGCACAGAAAACAACGCATACAGCCATAATCATCAGACATTTTCTGGAAATGTGGAAATATGATGTTTTCTGAAATATGTCTACAAACTCTTAACAGCAGTGTTACCCAATCTGGTCCTCAGGCTCCCGCAGACAGTCCACAGTCCAGTAAAAACATGGACTGTCTGACAAGGAGCTGGGAGGGAGCAAAAACATGAAATGTTTATTGGTCCCATGGGACCAGGTTGGAAAACACTGCATTACTGTACAATTGAAATCCTACATTTAAAGCTATTTTAACATCATTTACCATCAATCAAAAATGTCGTCTTTTGATGATATGAGTTTTCAAATAGCAAAGACCGTTTAAAAATATTAAACAGTATAAGGCAAATAAATAATTCTGGCCCATATTTTTTTGCCCTTATATCACTTTTGGTTAATAGACTAATGAACAGCAGTAATGTACATACCAACATTAAAATATCTGAAACAGATAAATCTATCGACCAACTTCCATAAATGCTTATGAAGTACAAAGTGATGGTGAAATGTATTAAGATTATAGTTAAACTAATGGCTTATTTAATTTTCTGCCTAAATATGTAGGGTTTACTAATATACAGTATTCATGGTTTTGTTTTTTATGTGGCACCTGGAATTTGAAATGCTCGTTGAACACTGGGTTGAGAGTTTTCCGGAAGACTTTGGTCTCATAGGTCTTTGACTTTTTGGGAAGGCAGTAGACTTTGACATAGGGGTCTGAGGTTCCTCCAAAATCCATAGCTTTTAATGCACTGGCCTCTTTGATGCCCACTGTCAGCTGGCAAAGAGTGAGAAACTGGCTGCATTAATGTCACTCAACAAGCATCAACGTGACTTTTATTTGAATGGTTAACAATTCAGGTTAAGATGGAGGTTAGACTATGATGGAGGATAAAACAGGTGTTCACAATCATTGAGTCATGTGTTATCATTTTCAAAGCAAAAACACTGTATCAATAATTCATTGCAAAATATATATTACAGAATTACCAAAACTGTTACAGTTATTCTCAATTGCTTTGGAGCGTTTCTCAAATGACAATTAACATTTGCAACACCAGGTGTAATCCCCACACCATAATGACACGTCTGCACAGCAGAACATCACGTCTAATTGCTTCATACAAATTTCCAAATGTTTTAGTTCATATATGCAAATGGTTTTGTACAATTGTCATCATTTAGCACAATTTTCAGTTGCTTTAGTCTTGTTGGTCAAAATAAATTATGTAGGTTCCCACTGTAATAATTTTACACCCAAAACTATATATGCATGTCATCATTGTGTTCGCCACCACATATAAAACAGTTAAGTTAAGCTTTCAAATAGATTTTAAAATATATTCCTAAAATTGCAATGATACGGCATTGTTGTGTTTTTGGTTCCCAGAGTCATGATTTTGTTGTCATTTTCTTGTTCTTGTGGTGCCGTTTTGCTGTGTTTGTGTTATACTGTGCTGTGTTTGTGTTATACTGTGCTGTGTTTGTGTTATACTGTGCTGTGTTTTGTGTTATGCTGTGCTGTGTTTGTTTGCTATCGTACTGTGTCTTGAGATGTGAAGTTGTTACATGTGTATGCCAGTACTTTTTCTTGCCAGTGAACTTTACATATTGTAAAGTAGAGCCTTGTAAAGCAGAAACTGGTATCTCTGACATAAGTAACAGTTTGCTAAAGAAAAATGATCAGTCAGTGACAATGAGAAAGTGGGAACCAACTATCATTCAGAATCGTGAACACTCAGAAGCAGACTTACACTGACATACTGACAATATATCTAAGTATTTTGACCCTCATGGTTAAAACGATTCAGTTTGTACTTTTCATTTTGGTACCACTGACTAATTCATTGGTGGAATTATTTGCTTTTGAGTGATGAGTAATTTGCTTTGGGTACGTTACAGGCTTTTGTACATAAACCATAGTCTTGTGGTGTGTGCATGAATTGTTTTGGGAATTTGCCCTTATTGTCTTGAGAAAGTTAAGTATGTTTCATGAAATGTGCCAAAGCAATCGAGGAAAATTGTAAAAGTAAGCTCAGCTTGCAAGAGAATGCCAACGAGGAAAAACAGAACAATTCAGAATAAAAATACTTGAAATAAAAAAGTATAAAAGCGATCAAATCTTGGTGTAAGTAGAGGCCAACCTCTGATGTCTGTGCATTGTGCTCCAGAGAGTAGAGAATTCTTCCTCTGTTTTTGTCTGCTGAGCCATACTCCGCATCTATGTCAGGCTGGACCTGCCAATCACAGACATGGTTTCAAGCTCATCCTACCAATTACAGACGTGGTTTCAAGCTCATCCTACCCATCACAGACATGGTTTCAGGTTCAACTTGCCAGTCATGGTATGGTACCAGGCTGGACCTGGAAATGAAAGGCGCTGCTACACCACTGCATTAGACAGGCAGCCACCAGTTATTTATTTACTAAGACTGTGCTTCACACTAGATATCACATAAATCCATGCGTAAACAATGCCTGTGTTGTACTTCTGGATTTGTTACACAGAAGATGTGAGGCTCATCTCACCAGTGCAGTGGTAGTGGAGCCATTTACATCTTTGAGATTAATCTGCTGGTCTGGTTTCTTTTTCTTCTTCTGTTTCTTCCCTTTGCAACAGCATTTTATACAGATGCAGAGAATGCAAACTAGAAACACCAGGAGGATGAGAGCCAGGATGGCGTAGATGGCCCATCTTGGCACTGGGAGGGAGACAAGGAGGTGTGAGCCCGCATATAAACCCAGAAACTGCAGAGCACATATGCGTGATATAGGCTGCTATGGCACCAATGCAAAGCATGGGGCAAGAGCATGGCCAGGAGGATTAAAGCGAGGTGAATTCGTGAGATGTGAAAATTGAGAGGTGAGATATGTGCCGTTGGAGTGGAATTAGATCTGACGGGTGAAACAGGTGCAGGGGCCATCGCCGCGATCCATCTGCGAAGTGGGACGACGGAACCAGAGGACGGGAGAGAGCCTGGGGGGCGCTTGTACTCACAGGGGATCTTGTTGAGCAGCTGGTCGATGAAGCCGGGAGCGGCGGTGGTGGTGCTGTTGAACGCGGTGGTGAGTGTTACGTTGGCTTTAAGTCTAGCGTGAGTGGGTTTCGATGGCTTTGAGGTAGGCATGATCTAGCAGCTGAAATGGTGAGGCCTGAAACAACAATTTCAGCAGAGTTAAAAGTGACATTTCAGCCCTGGTACAGGTACACATATCAGGCATCCCAACACTATAGCGATAACCGTTTCCCCATACTACCCTCTGCTGGTTAGACCTAGTATTACTCTTAGTATAATAGAAGGTTTGAATCCTGCCCCTGCAGTACATGTACACAGCTTGCATGTGCATACTGAGTGAGTTTCCTTAACTATAGTTTCTTCCTGCTGTCCAAGACATGCAGCTGGGCAGCTTGGTGTGGGACTGTGTGCACTGCGATCCCATTGGAGGTGGTCTCCTGCCTTGCTCAGTGTGTTAGTGGGGATAGACCCCAGGCCTCTCCATCACCCTGACCAGGATATGCAGATAGAAAATGGATGGACAGGTGGACGAGTGGGTTACTAATGGAATCTGTAATCCATTCCTTCCAGTCATCTTCCATAGCCACTTAAACAATGCAGAGTGCAGACTGCACAGATTATACACAGTAAAACACAAGTACGCACAAGATCACACTAAGCCTAATTTAAACACACCACTCCATAAGGCCCATGAGAGGTAGCCCATGCAAGCACTGGTAGAACATGCTATCTCCATACAAACTCCACACACACACAGCCAGAGAAAGCCGGCATGCCACTGCCAGGTGGACTGTCGTTATTGTAAATGCCGTACTCTGTCCTTGCATTACCTCCTGACGATAATTTAAACAAAGGAGCGACTGCGACTAAATACTTGCCACAGCCATTTATCATAGAATTAGAATCGAATGAGATTGCTGTCAAGATCTCAGCTGGGCGAAATGGTTCACACTGCAAATACGCGTCGACACGTAATGACAAAGAAGAGGCAGAAAGTCTCACTCAGTTTCACTGGCTCACAGATTCACAAAGAGCGGAAAGTTGGACACCACCATGGTTAAACAACTCCACCAGCAGTGATGAAAGCGTTACCGACTTTACACAGGGTGTGCTCTGCCCTTTGGCGATAACATTCTCCAGAAAACAATACTTAGGCTCACTCTAAATACCAATAGAGGCCGTAATTCTTAATGTAAAGGGGCAAGAATAATTTGAAAATAGCAATAAATAAATTAAGGAATAACAGAAGGAGTTTAGGAGATTTGTATAACTAAGCATGACCACAATATTGACATTTACTGTAAAAGGAATGACACTCTAAAAACACACCAAAACTAAAATGAATCTTAAAAGCGTATTCACCAGTTGCTTGTAAATATTGCAGCATATTCCACATTTTTCCACGAATCATTACCAGCATCAGCACATTTGGGAATACTTACTTTTTTGGTAAGAGGGCAGGCATTTAATTCTCCACTCATCCGAAGTTCCTGAAGTTTCTAGACTCTTGACCCACTAAGCCTTTGTTTAAGAGGGATGTTCATTGGGCAGAAACATGCAAGGAGGAAGGAAATCATTTTTACTGGGGGTAGCTGAAATTACTTGTGTTTACATATTGACAAGACTCACTGAGTCTGGCAGGAATGTTATGTCTCTCTAACCAGGCCTATCAAAGTCCTTAAACGGCATATCAGAGAATCTTGTTGATAGCAGTGTTTAAGCTGCTTGACGCAAGACAATGCTGTATACACACTGTTAAAAAACTTTTTTTTGTACGGCAAGAATGGTCTCCATATTAAAAACCCATTAGAACAGTACAGAAAACACACAAGCCCTGTTACAGGAATGGGCTCAGTAATGCAAGTCCAGTAAATATTCATCCTCAACCTCTCCCTTTTCTCTTGAGTGTTCACCTTTCCACTGATTTTCACTACTCCGGCTTGCCAACAGCCTGTCTTTCTCATACAAATCCTTCTCATAAAAACCCCATTACAGTTTTATTGCTATTATGTTGAGCAAACTGATTTGAGAAGATTTGTTTTTAATTCTTGTTATTGAAAAACTCAGTACAACATGCCATGTGAATCTCACAGACCCTCAGAGAAGATATTTACTTGCTTGTTTAAGAAATATATTTTGAGAAAATGTTTAGCACTGTATATATGTATGTATCATTTTTACAATGAGTGTAATCTACACTGTCAGAAAAAAAAAGTATCAGTTTGTACCTTTGCTTGTCACTGCGGCTGTACCCTATCTGTATGGTCTGCCAGTTGTACCCTAGATGTAGGTAAATGTATCCCAAGGTACAAACAACATTAATGTACCATCAATGGTACAAAAAATGTTCCTGAGAGTCCAATTCTGTACCTTAAATGATACATTTACCTACAGCTAAGGGTACAACTGGCAGACCCTTGAGGTTACAGTGCCAGTGACAAAACTAGGTACAAAATATTACTCTTTTTTCCTGACTGTCTAAAAACAAACATAAACTGTCATAGATTTTACTCTTGATAGAGGTTGCTTTGTTTTTATGTAGGCATAATTGTAGTGTTTTAATCTTACTCAGGTATAATTAGATGATTTACCAATCTCTAAAAATTATACTGATATCAAATCACATATAAGGGCATACTATTAGACTACAAGCCAGTCTGGTAGAAACACTTTTAATCATCAACATGGCGATATCTGCAGCAAAAGTTTTCAAAAATTGTCACCCATAATGAAAATGCTGCATATTCATTATGCCCATCTGGCATCTTTAAGTCAGGAAGCGTCTTTTTTTACCTTTTATCTTATAAATAGGCTTCTGTGTAAAGCCTCACTTGTCTCCACTTCCAGGTTCCACTTCTTTACTTTCACCCTAGTCATTTAAAAGCTTCTCTAGAACATCTTCTTAACATCCAAGGGATCACATTTAAATCAGCTACCCGCTTCGGGGGCACTCAGCTCCAGGCTTTCCCGGAATGCCGAGCAAGGTAGCAAGGCAAACCTAACCACACCTAATCCTTACACACTTACCTGTAGACGTACTGTACCCAAGGAAAGGATCACACACACCACAAAAATATATGGATCTTAATATTCCAAATGGCGCCACCAGAGTCAAAGGCAATTAAAAAATAAGTTTACAATTAAAATCTAGGTCAGCTGTAATTTCTACAACAAGTGCACCTTTCGAGCGGAACAATTTCACACAGGCTGCAGTTTCATTACTATTGCATTCTGATATGACGCACTGGAGTTGTCCATGCAGTACAGATATGTAAACATCAGGGTTTACAGAAGGACCACAATGAAAACAGGTTCGGTCTGTATATTGCACACACTTGCATTGAGTCTGTACTTCACACACTGAGTGGGGTATATAGAAATTTCTCACATTCATAGCTAGACAGTGCCATGGAGATACACTGATAATGTTGTATGTTGATAATGTTACGTAGGTGAAATGCTTTTGTTTGTGTAGGGGGGGTATGTATATCTCAATATGTGGGGATCAAATGTTCCCACAATGTGATAAAAAAAAAAACTGCCAATTTGACTGCAGTCACAAAATGTAAAATGTCAAGTCTGTTGTTTAGTTATTTATGGTTAAGATTAGGCCTTGAGTAGGGGTTAAACACTATAGGCAGCAGTTTCTGGTAGCTTAAAACTAAGTGTAAAAAACTGCTACCCCATTAAACACTATAGGCAGCAGTTTCTGGCAGCTTAAAACTAAGT
>JAODJU010000018.1:4858719-4879949 GCA_026776725.1 Gnathonemus echidnorhynchus | reverse complement strand
TCAAACTTGCCTGGGTGGGCCAGGGAGTAATGTGGGCGGGCCAGTGCCGCCCTGGCCCATTACTGGCTACGCGCCTGATACATACACACACACAAACGTATAACCTATGACCACACACCGCCGCAGTACTGTTAGGGTCTTCCCCTTTCCTGATACATTTATACTCCGATACACTAGGTGGCAGTAATTACAACAGTCACATATCTAGTGAGTCTATTTTTCACAGAAGAAGACTCAGTTTTTAGGTACGCAGAAGTGTGTGTTGTATGAGGTGTGCTTCGTTTTTGAGTTTTTGTGTAATTTAGTCATCTACAGGCAGTTGTTCTATGCCTGAATGTGTTTAAAACTTTCTAATTTTGCATTAACTAATTTGGGGATGTTTGGAGTACTTGTTAACCTAGCGACATAGACATAGTATGGACTGTTAGACATAGATAATTATACTTTGCCTGAAGTGCGTTTCTGGTTTTCATAATTCATAACCTTGCGATCAGTTTTAATTTCTAAGTTTATTGATTGCGTTTATTTTCCTCAAATATTCTTCATTTTCCATTTCTTTTGTGATGTAATCATTAACTGTTTAAATTATTTCAGTTTTTCCATTCCCCAATTTAGTTAATATGTAATTTATCTAATTATATTCTTAGCAGTACCTGTAATGCCGCCGATTTAAGATGGATGCAGATATTGTTGTAAATACTGACATTAAGCAGGTAAGCGAATTACAATATCCAGTTTCCAAGGGAACATTTGAAGAGCTTTTTTGGTATTTTATGTGATTCTAAGGTACATTGCTCGAATCTATGTGTACTTGCAGAAAGACTCGAGACGTGCATTGGTTATTGCCATTGAACACTGTGCCTTTTTCGATCAAAATGGAGACCGGGAACCAAAATCGTCTAACTCAGCCAGTGAAGTGCTGAGTCATGGTCCCGCAATTTCTTTCATCAAGGTCACCACTCTCACGTGCCTGGACACTGAAAGCTTACTACACATTGCTCAGCTGTCATGTGCTATGACTAATGTAATTCTAGTAATTTCAAAGGGGAAGTTATTTCTGCCTCTTGTTCTATTTGCTGCAGGCCATACAGAGAGTCAACCATAAACTTATGGAAAAGAATCCTAATGAAACGCTTCTTTTTGACGTAATTCTCATATGTAACAACCAAATTCCAGAAAACCAATCAAAAATAGTCACCAGTGCCAAGCACTATGGTAAGCTCTTCTGTGATCCTCATGAACAGTTACTGAAACAGAGAACACACTGCCTGAAATTCATTTTCATTTCATTCTTTCACCCAGGTCTTGAGATTAGCAGATTTTGCTTTTGCAGTGATGCCAGTTTCACCAACAGCATGCTGTCTAACAATGTGAAACTCTTCCTGTCAACAAACAGAGATGATATTGTCAAGGCCCAGGAAAAAGGTATATTTCTTGAACGATGTCGCTGATGAAATGTTACAAAGTGTTGAATATGGGGATTGAAATTACAGAAATAAGGGAATTGTGGGGCTGCTCCTGAACCCAATTTAATATACATCATCTGGCTTGCTTTGGTACAGTAGTAAGCTACAAGCAAAATTCTACTACTGAGTATTTGTCCTGAAATGTTGGCTTTGTTCTTGTGCAGGTCTCCCAGCTGCACTGCTGTGCAAGCAGGTTGCCCAAGAAGCTGTTGATCAGCTCAAGTTCCTATTTATAGGGGATAGTCTAGGCATTCCTGAGGATTTGAAAGGCGAAATGTTCAATCTAAACCAGCGTCACAGCCTCCAGATTACCCAGGTAGCCCATTGTGTAGGGCACAGGTGTCAGACTCCAGTCCTGGAGGGCCGGAGTCCTGCACATTTTTGGGTTTCCCCTCGTGTAACACACCTGATTAAACTTCTTGTGCTAATTACCACATAGCTGTTGAGCTGAATCATTTGTGGTGGAACAGGGAAAGAACTAAACTCCACAGGGCTGCGGCCCTCCAGGATTGCAGTTTGACACCCCTGGTGTAGGGGATGACACCTCTACTGTTGCATCTTTACGTTTATTGTTTATTTTTTCACATGTGCTTGAAAATGAAGTGTTGTGTTTTTCGGGCTTTAGGCTTCCTTGAAAGAGCTTGTGGCGGTCATTGGAGAAATGAGAAGCAAGTTTGGGCAAGACGACAGCCCACTCCGCACGTGCCTGGTAACATTGTGGAGTCCCAGGGATGTGTGTGTGAGAGCCCTGAAGACCTTCCGTGACTGGGGCATGGAGGTTGAGGAGGCCTATTGTTTGGCTGGAACTCCGCCAAGTGCCATCTTGGCCCAAATACAGCCTCATGTCCTCTATGGTGATGGCCTTTATCACATGCGAGATATTGCTGCATTATCCTGAAAGTAGGACTGATTTTTCACATACACCCTAATAATTTTCTCATGTGTTACTGTTGACCATCAGTATTTTTGTATTGACTTTTTAGACTTATGATCTTACACACCCTTTGAACTGTAAACACATTTCAGCAGTCATAACCAGTCTTTTATTTTTAAGCACCATTTTTGTCTTTATTTGTATAGCAATATATAATTATTTTGTATAAATGTCAAAATATTTTGTAATGTTAAAATATTGTTTTTTTTTGTGCAGTTCTATCAAACATTTTCCAATAACAGCATGTTCAGTAGTACTGGCTCTGTAAAAAGACAAGAGAATTCAAATGTTTTTATTCATGACTGTTTATGCCACTTGCATTAAAAGTGGGTTCTACCATAACTTCACCTGGCTTAATTGAAAGATGAAACTGATTACAGACAACCTGTCTTGCCCAAAACCATAAAAACAAATCTGGCAGTAACGGATGCTAAATATCACCCTAGTCCCACCTCTAGGATTTGGCATTCCGTGTGTTGGATTTATATGTTGATTTTAGAGGTGCAGCGATCCGATATTCGGATCGATATGGGCACTGATCCATACCTATTAGATGGATCGAGTATTTGGTCGTATGTGATCCACGTCCGATATTTACTTTAGTTTTCGGCAGTCTGCAAAAAGATGTCTCCCGTTTCTTGTTAGATCGATTTGTACAATCAATTGCACGACAGGTCTTTGCTACTTTCGGGGCCGGTTTCCCGAACAAGGATTAAGACTAGTCTTGGACTAAATTGCCATTTCAATGGAGATTCACCATTGTAACTCAAAGCTAGTCTAGGCTTAGGCTTAATCCTTGACTGGGAAACTGGCCATAGATGTGTTTCTGTAGCATTTAAGCTGACTGCTAACGCTGCCACTCGGTGGGTGTGAGGGCAGTGACTTCCGCCTGCTGTGACGTCATGTGCATACCCTTTGCAATAGGAGGAGGGGAGGAGGAGAACATCAGATAAGAGCTGGGTGACGATAGTAAATGCGACTTGCCTGCTTGCAAAGCAAATTAAACATGGCCGCAATCTGGAAGTATTTTACGCTTGAAACGACAAGTAGTAGCATATCGATTAGCAATCTTTCTAAAAACGAAGTTTTGAGGGGTGGAAGTAGCGCTCAGTTGAAATCGATTTACTCCTAGATGAGGCGTAAGCCGGGCGCCTCATGCAGGCAGTGTGGCCGCTTTAAACAGGTAATATGGGCGCCGAAATAAAAATCCGTACTTTACTCAGCCACGCAGCACACACCAGGCATCCAGTGTATCCCAGGGGTAAGTGATGCTGATGCCAGTGGGAGAAAAATTGTGAGGCATTCAAGCATTCGCCACTTGCGTATGAAGATACTGAATACTGGAAGATGCTCAAACTGAAAATGCCTCAAAAACTCTTAAACCAAAATGTACAGGCGAGGTGTAATTCTAATTGAAGTTCTTTTGGATCTGGTATCAGATCGGTACTCGTATACGATATATCGGCCGATACCCTCTGTTCAGGTATCCGGATCGTGTCTGCACTGAAAAAGTGGGATCGGTGCATCTGCAGTTAATTTGTTTGGATTAAATATATTTTTTGTTTTCCCTACACATTTTTGTGCGTTAGATGTATCACGCGATTTCCCCGAGTTAGGGTCGGGGTTAGGATGCCGCGTGCTAACATTACAAAAGTTTGCTCTGACTGCAACATCTAACCAAGCAGCTGAGCGCTGAGTAGTACTTCCCCAACTTTAAATAACAGAAGTTTGCAGTGTGCAACAGTAACGCATTTACGTTCGCTTGCAGTTGCGATTCTATCCTTTGTTTTTTACATATACAAATCAGAGCAGTGCAAAATAAGGACTTACGTGGTCCGCTTTTTTGCTTAAATTTCGGTTGTGCAACTGTCTAATTAACGGTATTATTCTTACAGAAGTAGAGGTACACGGTCGGTATACGAAAGCAGGATCCCCGGGGGGAGCGCAGGTCTCCATGAGTCACGTGACCCGTCAGCTGACTGGAGTGCGGGGCGCTTATTAATGTCAGAGCGATCTGCTCCGTCATTGTTTTGTTGTTCTACTTCTCTGTGATCTCATTGACTGTACGAGGTGAAAATGAGATTTTTCGTGGTGTATCTGTTTGCTGCGCTTGCCTGCGCCTCCGATGCTCTAGTCCGGTAAGCGGTTGAATGGGACGCATTTTGTTGCGTCAGTTTGCACGTATTTAGCTTGGGGTTTTAAACAGTGGTTGCCTAAGGCATTGTCTGGTACAACTTTTTAAATGTTTGTATGTTTGCAAACGTAACACAGACGCGTCATCTGTAAATGTCTTTTAAATAATCTAACTGTGGGATTGGTGACTTTATTTGGTTTGTTGTGGATCATTTTATTTCTGCCCTTCAAATTCACCACGTAGACGCTTTGCAGTAGATAGACGCACATAAAGGCTCCATTTCGTTCCGTGAGTTACGTTAGTGTTGGGTCACATGCTACCCTGGGTGGCTGAGCGTTTAGCACCGGTAGCGTGTATCTGCAAAACATAAATAATAATAAGCCAACCGGGGCAGCTGGCGCACTATTCTATATTTTTAGCATGCTGAGGGTTCCTGAAAACGAAGCTCTCGTTTATGTAAAAAAATGCTGCTTGAACAGTAGCGGATCAGTTATTTTATTGGCCCTTTCTGGAAAGGCAGGCGTCGCCCTGGAAGCTTTCCTTGCCTATTCATATTTACTGTCTGGCCATTGCCCGTTATGAGAGCGATATGCTTAAGGGGGGGGGGGGTCAGTTCATTCGATCTGTCTAGGAGTAGCTTGAAGACGCAGAATGAGAGAAAACGGTGTTTTTTTAAAATACATTTTCCATCCTATGTATTTGCACGCATGTAACTGTGGGAACTTAAATCGCTTAAATCATGTTATTGCACCATCGGAAATGCAAATAATTGTGTAGTGTTGTTCCCCATGGGGCCTGGGGGTGGCGATCTTGTTATGGCTGTCATATAGGAGGGTAGCCCGAGATAACACTTCAGTGGAGCGTGACTCATGGTTCACTAAGGAAGTGGTTAACCACGCATTGCACAATAACCAGTATTCCTATCACTAAACTCATGTATGGTCATATCTATGTGGATTTTTAAGCCAGACTGTAAATGCCTGTTGGTTTATACAGTTTGTGAACCCCTACAGGATTCCCTTAACGAAGTTCCGCTCCATCCGGCGTTCTATGTCTGATTCAGGGAGGAGTGTGGAGGAATTACTAGCCGGTCAAGCACTGTTCAGCTATAACTTGGGCTTCCCCTCCAGCAAGAACCCCACTCCAGAAACCTTGAAAAACTACCTTGATGTGAGTATCTCCATAAGGATCTTGGATGTGGTTCAAATGATTGCAAGTTCTAGTCTGGTGTCCAGATTGAGTCCTATTTAGCCAGGTAGGTGTGCATCTCATGGTCAGAAGAAAGATTTCACAATTCGAGCTCTTGAGCAAGGCCTATAACTTCTATTGCTCCAGAATCTAGGTAATTCTGCTTTCTCAGTTATACCTCAAATTGGGTGATTTAAAAAATTCTCCAGAAGCCCCCCCCCCCCTCCCCATTTATCAAGAGAATGTTTCATCCTTTCCCGATTTTGCACCACTGAACTCGGTCAGTGGAGAGTCATTTTTCTGTCGGTGAGCATGTTTTGCTTCTTGGGGCACTGCACAAGTTTGTCATGTGACAAATGACTCATAAAGAGCCTGGTTGGTGAGCCTGGGTCACACCGCCAAACCATCCAAGGGGCTGCCTCAGGGCTCTGTAAAGCACAGCGTGCTGTTATCTTACTCATTTGGAGAACATATCAAGTAAATCTTTGTCTCACCCAAAGCTTGTGAAATGCGAGGGTCTTCTATTAAAAATTGCTCCCTCACTTTGACTGAAAGTTCTCTCATGATTGTCCTTGGACTGTTGGTTTGTGATCAATAGTCATACCGTGACGAGAGAACCAGAATGTGAAAACCGCAATGTATTTCCATAACTCACATAGGTAATCGACAGGCAAAAAAAAACACATGCCGCTTTGCCGGTGACCTATTTTGAGAGTGTTCCATTACAGTTGTCTCGGAGAAGGTCAACATATTGAGGCCTTATCTAGCTTGCCGTGTAACATGACAAATATCACCTCTCAAGGTTTCTGCAGGACTGAGAGTTCTGACCATAAGACAATTGCATGAATAGGCTGACTGAGCATGATGTTTGAGCATTTTTTTAAATGAAGAAATAAAGGAATCTTGATATGGTTACTTTGGCCCAGTTGTTTCTGGTTATACCCATGTTAGTGAAGCCCCTATATATTTAACTTATTTTGAAGCAGACCTTCAGTTGGAGGAGTTCATCTCCTGATCTGGTTGCAGAGCATCGATGGCGCTGTTTTACTTCAGGTTTAGTCTGTCAATTTAAAGAACTTGAATGAAGAATCGTTTTAGTATCTGTTCGTTAATGGAATTTTAATGCTGCTGTGTCGTACTGTTGGTATGTTTCTGTGTGTTGCCTTTCCTGACTGGTCTGTATTCCTGTAGGCCCAGTACTATGGAGAAATTGGCTTGGGCACCCCACCTCAGACCTTCACAGTGGTATTTGACACTGGATCATCCAACCTCTGGGTACCCTCAATTCACTGCTCCCTCACTGACATCGCCTGCTGTAAGTAAAAATGTATTTGTCTGGACTACTGATTATACCCAAGTGGCTCCTACAGAAGGGTACACACCAAGCAATACAACAAACTCTCCTTACTACTTGATATATAAATGAATGTGATTGTAAGCAACCTTTTCTCATTCTAGTGCTTCACCACAAATATAATTCTGCCAAATCAAGTACATACGTGAAGAATGGGACTGCTTTTGCCATTCAGTATGGGTCTGGTAGTCTCTCCGGCTATCTTAGCCAGGACACTTGCACGGTAAGTCTGTCTAGACTATGAGAAACCCCTTGTGGCAGACCACGGCACTGCACGTTTTGATGGCTTGGTTTTATTGCATCCCATTAGATCGGGAACATGACTGTGGAAAAGCAGCTGTTTGGGGAAGCCATCAAGCAGCCTGGGGTTACCTTCATTGCCGCAAAGTTTGATGGGATCTTGGGCATGGCTTACCCTCGTATCTCCGTGGATGGCGTCACCCCAGTCTTTGACAACATCATGAGCCAGAAGAAGGTGGAGAAGAACGTCTTCTCCTTCTACTTGAACAGGTGAGGTGGATTAATAAGGTGTAGTTCATGATGGTGGTTGCTCATATCCTTCACTTCATCATGGATGGCCTCTTATTTGAAAACTGAGTTTGGATTTTTTTTCTCTGCCAGAAACCCTGACACACAGCCGGGTGGCGAGTTGTTGCTGGGGGGCACAGACCCAAAATTCTACACTGGGGAGTTTCATTACGTTAACATCAGTCGCCAGGCTTACTGGCAGATCCACATGGAGGGGTAAGTGCCACAGAGTCACACCAGGCCACGTTTATTTGTTTCTCTGTGTGTGACAGATGATACAGGAGCTGCTCATCATAATGAGGATGTTGAATGAGGTTTGGCTTCAGTGTTCTGTGTATTGGCCATAAAGGCAGTGCTTCCCTTAATATGCTGCCTCGATACCCTGTTATTCATTTCCAAGTGTACACAATGCATCCAAATAGGCCAGGCAACCTTAGATTCCCCCCCATTTTGTATTTTTAATGTTTTAATTTCGCACCAAGCAAGCTTCAGGGTCAGTTAAAATACCCTTGGCAAACATCTTGCACACTCAGAAAAAGGGGTTAAAGATTTGTACCTTTGCTTGTCACTGGTGCTATACCCTTGTATTTGCACCTTATAAAGTACAGAAATGGACTCTGAGGAACATCCCAAAGGTACAAACAGCATTAATGAACCATCAATGCCAATGGTACAGAAATGCTCCTCAGAGTCCATTTACTTCCTTAAAAGCTACAATTTCAAGGGCACAGCCCCAATGACAAGCAAAGGTACAAATTTGTACCCTTTTTTTGAGTGTATATTAGCATTCTTTTTCTTTTTAATAAGATAAGGTAATTTTAGCTAGCAGTGCTACGGTATTTGGTGGGTAATCTAGAGAGTGCTGTGTGTGATGTCTCTAGTGTTTATAGCTTTATTTCTCACCCTGTCGTCTGACAGATTGAGCGTTGGCAGCCAGCTTAACTTGTGCAGCGGTGGCTGTGAGGCCATTGTGGACACGGGCACCTCCCTCATAACCGGCCCGTCCGCTGAAGTGAAGGCCCTGCAGAAAGCGATCGGCGCCGTCCCGCTCATCCAGGGAGAGGTACGGCACAGCCCCCAGCCGCCTGCTTTCTTAGCTTTTCTCAGTTTGCTTTGCCACATTTCATAAAGCATACTTAACGTTCTCAAGACTATAAGAACGTTTCTCCAAACAATTCATGCATTTAGTATGACACTATAGTTTAGCTGCAAAAGCCTGTAATGCACCCAAAACAATTAACTCATGTCTCAAAAGTAAATAATTCCACCAATGAATTACGCAGTGGCACCAAAATCACAAGTATAATCAGCATCATTTTAACCATGAGAGCCAAAATGCTTAGATATAGTGTAAGTCTGTCAGTGTAAGTCTGTCAGTGTAAGTCTGTCAGTGTAAGTCTGTCAGTGTAAGTCTGTCAGTGTAAGTCTGCTCCTGAGCTCCACGATTCTGAATGATAGTCGATTCCCACTTTTCTCATTGTCACTGACTGATCATTTTTCTTTAGCAAACTGATACTTATTCATGTCAAAGACACCAGTTTTGACACTGCAAGACTCTATTACAGTATGTAAAGTTTGCTGGCAAGAGAAAGCACTCTTATGCACATGTAACTACTTCAGATCTCAAGATATAATAACAAACAAAAATGTTACACAGCACTGTAAAACACAAAAACACAACAACATGACGACAAAATCATGCACTGTGGAAACCAAAAACACAATAATGCCATATCACTGCAATTTATGAAATGTATTTTTAAATTTTGACAGCTTTAACTGTTTGCATGTGATAGCTAACACGATCACATGTAGTTTTGGGTGTAAAATTATTACAATGGGAACCTACAATTTTATTTTCCATAATCTATTGATCTTCATAAGACTAAGGCAAATAAAAATTGTGCCAAAAACAGTTGTGCAAAACCATTTGCATACATGAACATTAGGAAATTTGTGTGAAGCAATGAGAAGTGATGTTTTGCCTTGCAGACCTATCATTATGGTGTGGGGATTATTCTTGTAGTTCTGCAGATGTTATTTGAGAAATGCTTCAAACCAATGAAGAAACTGTAAACAGGCTCTGGTCTCAGTTAACAGGGGCCCCACCCACAACGTAGACCTATAGGCAGAGGAAGGGTTCTGTATATGTAACTGGTTTTCTCTCTGGTTCTGATGCAGTACATGGTTGACTGTAAGAAGGTGCCTACCCTTCCCTCGGTTTCCTTCAGTCTGGGTGGTCTGTCCTACACTTTGACTGGGGAGCAGTATGTTCTCAAGGTGAGGCTACAAATGATTGTGTCCAGTAGAGGTCAGCATCGCCCCTTTTTACTGCTGCACAAAAGGACAGTTCCAGTCTGGTCACTGTTTCATTCCTCACTTCTCTGTGCAGGTGAGTCAGGCTGGGAGAACCATCTGCCTGAGTGGCTTTATGGGTCTGGACATCCCAGCACCTGCTGGGCCGCTGTGGATTCTGGGAGATGTATTCATTGGCCAGTACTACACACTGTTTGACCGTGACAACAACCGTGTAGGCTTTGCCAAGGCAAAATAGGTGCCTCCAGGTGTGCTGCTTCCATGGGGCCCCCTCAGACAAGAACAAGTACTAAAAATGCTGCATATGGGTCATATGTTGCTTCTGATGTCTGGTAGCAATACTTTTTGTATAGAATTCAATGCACTGCTTTTAATTTTAGGAAAGGATTTATGTCATTTTAATTATTTTGGGGTGATTTGAGTGAATTTTGAGTAGTTTTGATGTTTGACAGAACTGATTAATTCCCAGGTTCGGCAACACTGGATCAATTTTTAATATTTGCATATTTTGTCTTGTTTCAACTCCCCCCCCCCCCCCCACATGTTTTAATTAGCTCTTTTTTTCTTAATTTAACACCTCAGTCTCAGAATTGATGGAATGAAATAAAGGCGTTTTCCGTTATTTGTTTGTTCATTGTACCATTTTTCTCCTTTTGCAGTAAAATTAGTTTGATTAGCTTACTTGTTTTATGCAGCTAACAAAAGCTTTGTTACAGCAATTATATTTATTCAGATGTTTTTTTTCCCCCAATTACCAGTAGTTTGATCTTGTACTTTTCTCAATACTTGATGTAATGCATAAGACACCATGAACAGCATGCCAGTTAATCACAGGACACACGCATAGGAACATTTATCTGAATTTCCCCACAGTATTTGGCGTGTGGGATGAAACATACACAGCCAGTGATGGGACTGAAACCCACAACCATGGAAGGTGTCGGCCTGTCGGGCTAACAACCTCATCACCTTTAGAATGAAAACTCTGTAACTGCTTGTCCCATTTAGGGTTGGAGGGGTACAGAGCCTATCCCAGAGCCTATGGCTGCCGAACAGTGAACTACCCAGGGCAGCGGTGCCAACCGTTTGCAGGGCATGCTCGCATACTGTTCACTCACATAGATATATCTATGGGCAGTTTGATAACACCGACTCACCTTGTCATGTTTGTTGACTGGGGGGAAGCGGGAGAACCTGGAGGAGGACTCAACAACATGGGGAGAACATGCAAACGCCATGGTCATGGAGCCACAGCAGAGACTCACACGCAGGGATGAGGTGTGGCACAACATGCTAACCAGTGCACCATGTCACCCCAGAATGAAAAAAAAAAAAATCTTGTATAGGTCAGACACTTGGTTATACTTCATGGAGTAAATTTTTCTGGTGCCACTTTACAATAAGGCTCCCTTGTGCCACTTGTAAATGGTAGTAACTCATGAATAAAAAGAAAACAGTATTACAACTTGTTTAAAATTGTCTATTCATTTACAGAGTATTGCAACCTAATTAATAACCAGATTCTAAACCATTCATAAACCTTTTATATGGGTAGCCGTATTGTACAGTGGCACCATTTGTCTTTTATTGGTAAGTGCTCGCTATAATTAAACACCACAATGACTCAGGCACTGAGTGCAGTTGTGTAATGGTTTAATTTTTTAATTGCCATTGTTAAATTTTACATACATAAAGTATAAAGATATAAAATGGCAGTAAGATGTTCAACAGGCTTTCCTACAAAACAATATTTTGGAGAACTGCAAAATAGTCAATTATTTACTAATTAAAGTGGTTAGATTTATACAAAAAAGCTGTAGAGATTTTGAATATTTTCTGAAATAGGTCAACTATTTAAATATGGTTTCTTTAGATGTTATTTAAAGAGACATTAGTGCATTTCTAGAAACTAAATACAACACGGCTAGTTATCTTACATCAACAACAATAAGGAAAACAGGCTCTGAAATTCCTTCGGTGGGTGGATAAAGCTCAATGTCCAGAAACAGATTAATTTATTATACGAGGTGTAGCTTGTTAACCTACCGATGGATTTTACATAAACACAAGATCTTTCCGAAGTTTTAAGTATTCACACTGTTCCTTCCATCTCCCCCCTCCACATTTAACACTCTGTTGTCATCTGCAGTTTTGTCACCTTTCTGAGTGTCCTTGAAGAACACATTTGGCGTGGCAATGGGTGAGCTGCTGAATATGTCAAAGGACTCTTCCTCATCATCAACATCCTGCTCCTCATTGTCAGGTATTATCACCACCTCCTTCTTGCCGTTGGGATCAATGTCTTCTTTGAACCACACTGACTTATAGCCTTCTTCGTTTTTCCTCTCCTTGGTGAGGATGGGCTTGACCCCCTTCTCACTGTCGGTTTTCTCAGACCCAGTTAGACTACTGGAGTCATGCAGGAAGGTGTCCAGGGCTGAGGAAGTCACTGGGATTGGCTTGTCCACGGATGTTTCCCTGGACTTTGCGGCCGATATTGTGTCCAGCTTCAGATCTGTATCATCTTGAGCTTTGGATACCACACTGCCAGTGTCCCCATCATTCTGGAAGCCATCGTTAGTGTACTGCATACCATCCTTTGGTCCAGAAGAACCCTGGGTAAACTACAAATAAAGCAGAATGTCAAAGACAAAGTGAAAGTTGTGAACATTGTACTCAAAATAACTTCATAATAGCAGACAGTAATTAACAAAACAAATTGCTTTCTAAGGTAACGCATTTCCTTTGTCCTTTCCCCGTATCTCACATACTATTCTATCATGATTATGCTTGGAGTTTTGACAGAGCTTACAGAACTCCGGAAAATGCTGGCTTCAGTCAGCTTCTGCCAGTCTGCTTTCCCCTTCTTGATACGGTAGATCAGTAGGCCGATGATGATGAAGCAGAGCAGCACCACTGCGGCCAGGCTGGCGCCCAGGGCGGCCATATCCTCCATGCGGTATCCTCCGAAGGGTATGGAGACTCCCTCTTCGTTATAAATCAAAACGTATTGCGTTGCATCACATATCAACGGTCAGAGAACATTGAACATTTAGAAGTTGGGATTTCTTTTTTTTTTCTTCAGGTGAAAGAGCATCGGAATAAAAAATTGATTGCATAGCTTTCAGGTGAGGAAGGGAGAAATCAGTAAATCATATTGTGGTGAAAATAATAACACCTCCAAAATGCCAAGGAAGGAGTGATATGATCGATTAAAAACTCACTGTTGGGAATCACAAGGGCATTTTGATTATATTTTTTAAGACAGCTGTCATTTAGGCATACATAGGGACCCAATAGGTGAACTGTACATAAATTTTCCACCAGTGCTTCAGGAGGTAGACCTCAATCTACCTGTGGTATGGTCTGAGATACTGGGAGAGAAGGATGATGTGCTACTGGACCAGTCTGTGGTATATTTGCCTGTGGTAGTTGTCTCTTCTGTTGGTGTCAGAGTGTTGGTGGAAGGGGAGTTACTGGTGCTGCCCGTGAGTGCTGTGGTTACAGTGGTCATGTTGGTCGTAGACATGTCAGTGGTGGGCTGAGCAGTGGTAGTCCCTGCAAGAACAGTAATGAAATTTGGTGCCAGAATCTGCTATGGTTGTTTGGCAAATGGGTGCTTGGGTCACCTGTCCTCAGATGGCATTGTAATTCTGAAGACGAATCAAAACCAAACCAATCCTTCCAATCAAACCCTTGGCTCCATACACCCATTTTCTGTACCCGCTTGTCCTATTTAGGGTGATGGGGGGGGTTCAGAGATAATCTCAAAAGCTACAGCCCAGGGTGGGACACCAACATCTCAGAGGAGACGCTCACACACCTTACAGGCAATTTGGTCCTTATAATGTTGTTGGACTGTGGGAGGAAACCCCACAACAAAACAAGGAGAACACGCACATGAAGCCATGGCAGAGACTCAAACCTTGATGCTAGAGGTGTGAGGCAACAGTACTAACCACTAAGCCACCACACCACAGACCAATTAAACATTGTTTGTGATTATGAAATTGCAACACTTGTCCATAGTCTTGCAGCCCTGACCTGGAAAAACATGGACGATGAGTACTGCTGTTCCTGCTTCCTCATTGGAGAGATCCACAGCACGGATCTATGAGGAAACGAACGAGAGGTAACTGGTGAGGGCATTAACTCCTTTCTCATCTGAATGAGAAACCAGAGAAGGTCAATGGTCTGCACTATGAGGGGTCTGTCATTACTGCTTACACTCACAGTAGCTACTGGCCAGATAGAGTTTTGTTTCGTAACCTCACTCAGGAAGAACGATGCCTTTTTCTGATATGAAATTACAAAAGAGAAAGTCTTTGTTTTCTTTTTTGAAATAATGAGTATCCACTTACTTCTAGCTCTGTGAAGCCTGGCATTACTTCTCCCTTCAGAAGTACAAAACCTTCTGCTGTCACCGCAAAATCACTGTTGCCTGGAACTTCATATTTCAGGTCAGGATTTATACCCTATGAACACATTCCTGTGTTTAGTTTCTTTGCAGTTTCTTCACAAAAAAAAAACACTAAAGACACTCAATACCAAGAGTAGCATCAGTAGATTCTCCTGTGCTTACATTGGCAAAATCCGCATCCAGTGCTTGCACTTTCAGAGGTCTGTTGAAGTTAATCTCAAATATTATGCTATCCTGACCAGATTCACTGGAAACACGTCCCTCGTATAGCTGTTTCACAAACACTGGGGGATGCTGGCTTCTTTTCACCACAGTGAAGGTGACGGTAGTTGTGGAAAATTGATCACTGTTTAGAACTTGGGAGGCCTGTGCACAAGCAAAGCAAAATGTTTTTAGTGAAAAATGCATGTGTAGCATATATCTAATTGAAGCTACCAGTGATTTGTCTTCCTCCAGATTGGTTTTACCCCCCCCCAAATCTGGAATGTGTGTGACCTACCAGAACCTAACCAATCCACAACAAAACACTGCTGTCCAATTTTTCTTCCTCTTTCTTAGTGTTCTGTTTATAAATAAAGTAGGTTAAAATCTTATGTGCTTTGACCGAACATTGCAACACTTTACCAAAATAGTCAATACAATTGGTCCTGAAACATCTGCCGGCTTCAGCATGGTGATGTTTCCGCTGTTTGGGTTGATCTGAAATATACCATCTTCATTTCCTGTAGACACGATGAAATAAATTAATTGGTGTGTGAGCGTGATAATCAACAGGGCACACCAAGTCAAAACCCATCAACAAATTGAGACTGATAGAAAATCAGAAATCTAAAAGACTGGAAACGATCTAATTACCTGCAATAATTCGGTAGGCAACCTCTTCATTCCTTGCTTTGTCGCCATCGACAGCATATACAGGACCCGGCTCCAATATGAGAGCGTCAGGCTGCAGAGAACGCAGGGATGAGTTAACAAGTTACTTATGAATCTGGATTATGTGGATATTTTTTTACCATAAGCATGGTTCTTCTGAGAGACCCACCGCCTGCTCCGTTAGGTTGACAATGCCTCTGTAGCCTGAGTTCAAGCATATTTTTGTGAAGCTTTGTGTTAATTCTGTGCAGGGCAGGAACCATGGGGGACGGTTGTCAATATCAAGGATGTTGAAGATAATTGTTGTCGTGGCAGTATGAGAGGCCACTGTGGAAAGGGAGACATCCTGCAAGGAAATGGAATAAGAGCCATTATCTCTGTTAGAAAAAGATACCTGCTGCAATACCTGCATGGGGGGGGGGGGGGTGTGCCTGAAAACATGGCCCTTTTACCTGAACGGTTGAAAGTCACCAATGATCATCGACCAAATTTCACTGAGGGGACCCAAACCTCCCTCCCCACCACCGAGCACCTGTCCCCCGAAATATGTCTGTGCAGCCTTGATCAAATGCGACCTTTTCACCTAAACTTACATCCTATTAAATTCAAAAATTGCCAAAACAAGCTTCATCTACATCACCTACCTGTACGTGTAATATCAGAGTGTGTTGTTTGATGGAGTCGTAATCTAAAACGCTTTTTACTAAAATGTTGGGGTTTATCTCAGACTGTAAATAAAAATAAGAATCCTAAAAAGGAAAAAAGACAAATAATTAGTTTTTGTTAAAATTATAATTTGTATATTGGTGGAACATTTTTATTCCAGCGGAAAGTACCAGAAAAGGCTATGAATGTACAGTACAAAAATAGGAATATAGCTAAAAGAAATTTCGCCAGTTTTATTAAAAAAAAATAAATATTAAAAAAAAAATTGTTTTTATGTAACTTGTTGGACATGTTGGGGTGCCGAAGTCACCTCTGGGTTGACTGGTTCCAGTTGGTAAAACAACTGATCTCCATCAATATCTGTAGCCTCAACTCTTGCAACATTTCTGTTCACTGGTGTCAACTGTATGGAAAGAATCAGCATGAATATAAAGAAGAAAAGCCCCTATATAGAGAAGAACATGGTACATGTTCCATTCAGTACAAACCTTGGAAACTCACCTCATTCACATCAAACGTGTAGGGGTTCTTCCCAAATTCAGGGTAATTATCATTCACGTTCAAAACGTTAACAAAAACCGTCAGGGAAACCTTATGGAGAGACAATGCGGAGCAAACATATTTAGTAAAGTGCAGAATGAAACAAAATCTCCACGTGTCACTGATTACAGTCTTTCATCAAGCTCCCAGACACTTTTCCAGAAGAGTGTCACGTGGAGCTTACAGTCAATCCACGGAAACACAGGGCATGTACAGGTAAACATTTGACAATTCACGGATGCTGATATACCCGTTGTGTTTGGACAGCAGCATTGTAATATTTGATTATTGTTGCATGCTACCGTTATTTAAAAGTAATGCACTGACTGTAACTTTGTGACACTTGGTTTATGTAGGATATGAACATTTTGAGACAGTCACTAGTAGTGGCCAATTTGGGTGAAGTTAAAACTGCATAGTTCAGATATCCATTAAAGTTCAGCAGGAGATCAGTTACAGCATGGACACTTTTATAGGTGAGTAACTTTACTAAAACATGTCATATCCAGAGTGGACTCCAGTCCTGTGCTGCCTGGGATACTCTGCAGCTCCCACATGATCCTGTCCAGAATAAGTGGCCGGAAGATTTATGGATTAATAAAACACATTGAAAATACTTAATGTGATGTAATTAGTTGCCAAATTGACTGTAGGTGTGAATGTGTGTGTGACTGGCATGTGCGCCCACATCCTGGGTTATTCCCTGTCGCTTGCGGCTGTAGCTTCTGGGACAAGCTCAGACCCTCATGACCCCTGTCCTGTCCACCATCTCTCTGCTTCCTGAGATAACTGTCAGGCTCATGGCAAGACTGAACTGGGTGGGTGGTTATAGAAATATATGGATCAACGGATGACCTGAGTTGAGACTCACTGTATGACTGCCAGGTTTATTACAGGTGATTTCAACTTGAAGTACTCCTGCATTAGGAATGGTCTGAAACATGAACATAAAAAGATTTCAATACCCAGAGCTGGATAGTTCAGATCCAGAAACATAAAAATCCAAACCAAGATTTTATTTCAACCAACCAGTTGAGTGTGACACTTTATGTGACCAGTTGTGACACTTTATACTTAGTACTGGTTGGTTGAAACAAAATCTTGGTCTGGATTTTTACTTTCTGGACCTAAACCACCCTGTCAAATCTGTCGACACCTAAGCATGTCCCTGTTCAAAGCACAATATAAATGTTAGTTACCAACAGTAACCCAGGTAGTTACAAGTTTAAAACGTACCTCAAAATCCAATGACTTTATGACTACAAGATTTGGCCCATCAATTGCAAAAGCATTTTCTGGATTGTTCGATAAGGTAAGCGTAACCCCATCCTCAATGGCGATTGTCATAATTGTAAGATTAATTTCATTATTCTCATTTATGGTAATTAGTTGTTGGGGAGCTGTACAAACTAGAGAGAGGAGAAAAAACATGCACAGCACAGGGAATGCATTCAAAACAACAAACATCCTTTTATTTAACTTCCAAACATTTAAAAGTATTTATTAATTTTCTAGAACATTTTGAAACCATTTAAATCAACTCCAAAGTCTTTTGCATAGGCTGTCTATACTATCAATACAAATATCAACTTTTATAAAATACTATTTTATGTATAATAATGCAGAGCTACACCAAACACACTGTGGAAGGATGGAAAACAAATTTAGCTAAACTCTAACTCTGATTGAGACCATTAATTAACAAAATACTTACTTTGTTGAGCTTCACCATTGTTTAATAGTATGAAGACTAGAAGTACACTAAAGACAGTACCCAAAGAAATGCTACTATATTTTAGCTCCATAGTCCAGCTCAGGCTTCAAATCAATGCAGATGAAATACAGAAGAATAGCAGCCTTTGGTACCAACTGGTACTCCACCACATAAAGCAGAGTCTGTTGGCCGATGAGTGGGACTTGACTGCGTCCCAACCTTCGTAGCTTAGCTTATCTGGGTTTATGGCTTGCGGATCTTGCCTGTGATGGACTTTTACCCCAATAAATGCATGTGTTCTGTGTTAGGTTGCATGTTGTCTGTAAGAGTGAATGCAGGGTTGGGGGGGGGGGGTTAAAAATTAGGAGAGAAAGAATGGGAGCAATAGTATAAACACTGGCACTTGGTAATTGTTTTGTTCTAATGGAAACGGTCCCTTGGCATTCAAATTAACTTTCATTTCCTCTGAGGTTATTCACTTACAGAAGCTCATCGGTTTCTACGTGTTCTGTTTGAGGACATTTAATTACTTCTGATGACTGTGCTTTAGTGTAACCAGCCCACATAGACCACTACCTAGGAGACTGTGAATACAGGTAAATTAAATTCAAATTGAATTATTGGAACTACCCTTGAATGGATATTGAAATACATTATGAAAGGTCCCATTTTCAAAATGACTAATTTATTATGGACGGACAACTATAGGCAATGAATTCTGGAAACTGGGATTATTGTGATATTTTAATATGAATACAATGTTTTTTACTGCAGCTCCTTAACACTTGTAAGCTGGTTATTTTGAAGGCAAATTAGGATAAAGTTCCTCCATTTATCTGCCTTTAACGGTAATGACAAAGTTCCTGCCAGGTTCACGTGTAATATGGGGTTTCCCTGTTCATGTCCTGAAATGAACCAAGGTCTCATGCCTTGGAGTAAGTATTGAATCCTTACAATGACGAGGGGCAAAACTAAACGATTATAACAAATGAGACAAGTAGAACCTCCTGTTTTTAAACAAAATAAAGTTTTAAGGAATACTTCAAAAGTACTTGTACTTGAAATTGAAAAGGACATAAGCAGAATAGCAGTACAGAAATTTCAGCGCCTTGTTGAGGTCTCTGCTGAAACATTGATGTCAAATGACAGACAGGTAAGCTCCTGGGCTGCCACAATCCTTTAAAGCTTATTTGTTTTCTTTCATTCACCAAACAGACAAAAGAAAACGAACCTGAACATGGGCTGGGCCTCCTTCTGGAGTAAGAGATATAATGTTATGAATAGTGTTCATGAGGATAAGAGAGATACTGAAAGTAATATCAGTTAGTTTTCTCACAGGTCATGTTCTGTCCTCACAATGGCTCCTTTCGGTGTTTCCATTGACGTGGCTCCCACTTTGGCCAGGGTTTTGTTCGACTGGGGGGGGGGCGCTACTAAACACTTAAAATGCAGGTATCTGGCAAGCATCCGCACGCACGCCTGAAGGCTTTAGCAGCGTAGACCTTACACAATATGACCAGGCCCAACATAAGCCTCTTAGAGGATCTCTGAAGTCGGCTGTCACTCATATGGCTACCAGGCGGGTGTCTACACAGCTCTTCATGCTAACTTACCGCAGACCAGTTCAATTTACTTTAAGCTTTTTGGGCCTCCATCAACATGGGAACATTTCAGGCAGCCACACTATGGCTAAAATTAACAGCAATAGCCACTGACTGTGACTGATCTGGTGAACTTCACCATTTGACTCCTGCAGTGCACTATGGGACCACTACAATTTGGTAATTCATGACATGTATTTGTTTCTGGCAAAGGACCCCACGTGTGAGACAATGACATCATTGCCACAGATCAACCTAATTTCAGACCAGCAATGCACAAATGATCCTGAGGACCAAGCCCTAGAGAGTCAGCTCCAATGACAAGAGGAACCTCATTCATTTGGTCTCTCAGATGCTCTATTCAGTCCGAGTAAAGAAACTAAACAAAATGTGTGACTTAACAGAGACAAAGGCACCACTCTCCCCGCTGAGAGGAGACACAGGACCGGAGAGGCGTGACCCTCCCTGCCTGACGCCTGCCTGTAGTAACTCAGCTTCATGGACCCTCTTGGAGAAAGACCCGATGATGTCATTTCTGTGTCATCATTTGTTCTTCTGTTGTTGTCCTTGTTGTTGATGTGCCTGGGTGACACTGTTTTTCCACTCCAGCTCTCTATGTGAATAAGCATTTTGATTCATTGTTCTCATTTGTCACTCTTAACTTCCTCCCCTGCTATAATTTTTCAGCAGATGGTGCCATTAACTGTCATTACTCAATTCTGATTTCTATTTTAAAGCTTTTAAAGAGCTCTGTCTTTTGAAAAACAAGGGAATAACCATTGACTCTTTGTGGGCTTTTGGGAACAAAAGGTATACTTCCAAACCTGAACTTTCTAACTTTCTGGAAACTGTTGGAAAAGTTCTGGTATGTATGTGTACTTGTCTTCTGTTTGTTATAATATGAAAATAAGGTGAAAATTAAACTTTGTAAATACATAGTAATAATGATTAACACTATATTTTTGCATTTTCATAGACAGTCTAGGTAACATAAAATAAAAATGTCATTGGGGAAATTAAATTTAATAAAAATTTGGGATAGTTGCCAAGTCAGCTGTTCTGATTTTAATACTGCGAACAGCATATTTCTTAACATTCAGCATATAACTTTAGTCAGTTAAATAAGAATATAAACTAAAGGCATCAAAAAAATGCAAGATATTCAACAATCTCACTTATCTAGTACAGTATCTTGGTGACCCTGGAGCCTATTCAATAGAACACAGAGCAAGAAGATCACCTGGAGAAAATGCTAGGAAAATACAGTATAGACTACATTCAGTTTTAATATCTCATGATAGAAACCTTTTCTATCACAGGGTCTTCACATACCACATTGGGTTATTCCAGGTACTCTGGTCTAAAGACATGCAGTTACTTTAATTAATTAGCATTTCTAAATTGTCAGCTTTGTTAACTGTGTTTGTGCACTATGATGGTGTCTCACTCAGTTGGTTCATCTGCCTTGTGCTCTGATTTGCCCGGGTAAAATCCCC
>JAODJU010000018.1:4817689-4848462 GCA_026776725.1 Gnathonemus echidnorhynchus | reverse complement strand
ACTGTGGTTGGCCAGATGGCATTTAATTTGCAAACTCTGAGGCGCTGGAGTTCATAAGGAGCAAAGAGACCTACTGCGACAACCATTATATGAGGAGGCAGGGCACACTGACTTTGAGTGACGTCACACACAAAATGGTCTTTAACCTCAATAATGTGCTTTTAATTACTTAAACATGTAACACTGCAATATTCTCTTTTGACACCTGTTAGTTACAGCCAACTGAAAGACAGACTTACTATCTTAGATGAGTTGGTAACACTTTACCAGAGGACATGAATAATGTAGTAGTACACAATTACTTAATGCCTTAATTAACCAGTTACTAAGTGTTTGTTAAATTCTGATCCCATGTTCATTGATCATTAATCAGTCATGACAGTTCATGTATTTCATGGGGAAAACTATATCAGTTCATGAGTTGTTCTTGAGTAATAAATGAGTTTAGTAATTTTTGCCCCCTAAAGTGGTCTTACCATTATTTAGTAATTAGTTAACTGTTAACTGATATCATGCCTGAATGGAATATATGAACTTTCATGACTAATTAATGATGAACAAGCATGGGATCAGTACATAACTAACACTTAGTTACTGGTTAATTAATGCATTAAGTAAGCACATACTACTACATTATTCATGTCCCCTGAGTAAAGTGTGATAGATGAGTTAAATGGTCCAGAAGGTAACCTGATGTTTTTATTGGCCAAAAAGCAGACATATCTGTTCGGACGTGGCATAGTTTTTCACTTTCAAATCAAAAGTGAGATAAATGAAAATACTAATTTCGGCGAATGTATGTAAAAAAAAAAAAAAAACCCATACAGCACAACTGTCTTCATAAATATTCTTTAGTTCAATTTGTATTTATTTCAAATTTGTACTTTAATTTTAAGTTATTTATACTGGGGTGGCGTTTGAGGTGCGGGAATGCAGAATCCTTTGAGCCAGAGGTGTCAGAGCTGAGCTCTGGCAACAATTTAAACACTAGATTCAGGGAGATGCCAATACCCATTAATGCTACCCAAACACCAGTACAAGGGCAACAAGCATAATTAGCGCCTGCACTGCTCTGACTTATGCAGCACACATGCATTTCCCACATTCTTGTTTAATAACATCCGACTGGGAAAATGGTGAAAATAATTAATATTTATATATTTTATGTCTATGATATGTAGTCTAGACATTGAAACTATAATGAATGGTGCCAATTAGGTAGTTCTGCTGGCGTGATGTCAGTATGACTATCAACACATGTTTTAGCTGTCTATTTTTGATGCCGCACTCGTGCAAAAGAGCCGTCACTGCGACGCTCTAGATGAGGCGCCGCCGCCGTGAGATGTGAGCCGCGCCTCTGACGCGCAGGCAGTGCGGCTGCTCGAACCTGTTAACGCGGGCGCCGAAATGAAAATCAACACCTTCCGCAGCTGCGACGCGAACGCCACACATCCGCTGTGTCCCGGGCCTTAGCCCACAAAGACACACACCACTTACAATGCCGATTCACTTCACGGTGCCTTTTCGCCGTCCACACAACATACTTTTGTGGGCTGCCACTGGTCCGCAGGCCGCACATTGAGAAGCCCTGACCCGGGTGTTCTAAGCTTAACTTCACAATAAGACAGATTTACACTTCTGTGTATAATCTACACCGTAGGTAACCATGTAGCCATGTAACCATGCAGCCATGTAGCTTGATGCATCCTCGGAAACGTAACTACAGGCGTCCGATTACGGCATAGGCTACATGACGACCTACGGTGTAGATTCTAAACAGACGTATCGATCAGTCTTTAAGGTTCCGCGGCTGCATTCTCTTGTCGGTTTCGCTTGTGAAAGAGACCCGAGGCTGTGTGTCTCTGTAAAATCGCACACGGCCTGCATTCATCAAGGGTGACAGGACCAAGTCACACGATCTGATCAGGTCGACTGTTGTTTCAAAATACATGTCGTGTGGGAAAACCGTACGTGTCACCATGAGCAATAACACGTGCAGCGGATGGTCATTTAAAAAAGAGGCTGAAAGTATCGTGCCGAATAAAAAAAATTCCTAACTGCTTCATTATAAATTCTGTCACTGTTCAATTCCTGTTACGTCTTTCCTTGCTACTGTGACCAGAAAGACTCAGTACGTTAGATAAACTGATTGCATACATCAGGCTCTGCAGCAGTGCTGCTCAGGCTGCACTGTCCCGATCATTTTGTGTCAGGCCCCATCAAAGAATCAGTTACATGTTAAATAGAAAATAAGTGTTTTACTCTGCATGTGAAATAAAATTGTAGGTCAAGGTTCCCCAATTCCGGTGTTGGATGGCAAGTCTGCGACACAGTTTGCGGACCCCCCCACTGTGTCAGGCGCCCCTGAATTACAAGCTCTGCCCCAGAGGGAGACACATCTCTGTCGACTTGTTTGTGCGTGTACAGCTTCCACACGATATGAAAAATAGATTTTCATTCCGTAATATGTGTGCTTTTGCAAGATGGCATTTTCACAGAGGCAATCATTACTCAGTTGAGATTTCCTGGAACAAAATCTATGTCTAAACCTCAGGAATCAAAGTTAAGTCATTAGCTCCTAGTTCTCATTCTGTAAGAAACACACGTAAAAAGAAGCTCCCTTGTGACGGACAGGTGTCCCATCCAGGTTGTCCCCTGCCTTGTGCCCAGTGCTGCCTGGGATGAATTCCAGGCTCACACAACTCAATACTGCATAAGTGTTTATGAAAGATGGATGACAAATTATTTTGTGCTGATTTCTAAAATGGCCAATCTAATTTTTAAAAGTATTAACCATTATCACCATGTCACAGCTGAAGAATGCTTCATTAAAGGCATGGATGTAAACCTTCCCAGTATCTCCAGCAGGGTCTATGTAAGGTCATGGACTGAGGCTTTCCTGATGAGCATGAATAATGTATCACTAATCTATGTATGATTACACAAGAGTCATACTTATTGCTTCAGTTCAAGTCATTATCATGAAACAAACTCTCATTGTGTGCAATTGATATTTGGTGAATTATTGTGTCTGTGACATAACTATCATTGCCAATCTGGCCGTAATCTAGTCAGCAGAAAACGCTGGAGAACATCAACAATAATAACAAAAATAATAATCTTTATTTATATAGCACCTTTCAAACGTAAAATGCATAAGAGATTATAGCGAGGAGATGTGAATAGGATATTATTGTTGCATTCATTAGTTATTATTTGACTGCTCATCAAACACATTCCCCTTTCACCTGTGGAAACCCCAGACACACTAGTGCCTCTTCACTTTGCCATTTGCTTGTCTTTATTTACGGTACAGATCTTCTGTAACTCAGTAATGATAAGGAGGCCTTTTTGCAGGTTACACTGGGGGGTGAATCTCAATACCTAGAACACAAAGACTGTACTTGTGGTCTTGGCAAGACCTGCAAACCTGCCTTCCAAGAATGAATTTGGGGTGTAATGAATCATGGGATTGGTCTCGTTCGGTGAGGATGCAACCGATGTCTCCTTTGGGGCGGAGCAAGACCAGCATTTGGGGATTTTTACCGTCCTTGTGTGCTTGTATTCTTAGTATTGGAACTGGTCTTCGGCATTGGAAGATGATGTAAAACGGGTACACAAGAACACAAGTACCTTCAAGTAAGCATGTTGAAATTCACCCTGAATGTCAGACTAGACTCCCAGCAGACTTGAGGAGTCTGACAGGCTTCAGAGCTGAGCCTCTCCATATACAACCCCACTCTGCACTTACCTGAGGAACATTAAATCACAACCACCTGATCCAGCAGGACTTGTGTAAGGCCAGTGGATCGCATGCAAAGAGCTGATATGCTGGTTTTGCAAGGATTTGCTTAGATAGATAGATAGATAGATAGATAGATAGATAGATAGATAGATACACACACACACAACCTTCTGTTGCTGCTGAACACCTACCTGCATAATAAAGAAAAATGACATATTTCTGTTTGATAACATGACAAATTCACGCTCCACTTCCGCGCTCAAATATGGAGAAGCGCCAATGGAACTAAGTGAGATTTTTGCTATAAATGCGTTTAATTGTGAGAGTGTTCACGTTTGCTTTTGCTTTGAGATACGAGTTTAATTTTCCTGTTGCTGTATTTTACGGTATCATTATAAATGAGCACCGTTTAGAGCACTAACGCATCTGGCAAACACCGGATAAATTGGGAAAAGGGACGTCAACATGATTATCCTCGCTGAATTTTTCTGAGGAAAAAAACAATTTCCACAGTGGCACAGTTATGTCTTGACGTGTAATAGCCATTTATTTCAGGGATGAAATAATTTGCTATTTAAAAGCTGTTCAAATTTTACTCATAGGGGGACAAACCTGAAAATTATTGCTCTGTCGTGGTTTGCTTGGTGCCCTTTGCCACAGGGCGCGTATAACCTCCAAACGATCACCGAAGTATGTTTAAAAAAAGCCCCATTCGAAAACTTTTACTGTAAGGTGTACTTTAAAATGATGAATCACATAGGGTACGTTTTCGTAATTTATGAGTTAAAAACCTGAATCCTTTCAAAAACGCTAGAGACACAGATGGCAATAAGACAAGGGAGGGCATTGTATTATAAGTAAGCGTGTTAAACGATTGTTTTTTAAATCGCATACCTTATTAAATAATGGCATATACCACATGTACATATAATGAAAGATTTAAAGGCAAAAACATTCAATAATATAAAATAAATGCTGAAAATTACTATATTTTTATCCTGTCTATGAAAATTATTTTAAACGAAATTAATAAAAAACTAGCTGAATAATTCTGATTTTAGCTTTGAATTCTGGGATTCTGTGAAACATCATAACTTAAACTCTCGTATTGCTTACAACCAACAAGGAATATTATAAGTCGCTATTGAAATCTTTGCCCATAACATTCTCACATTTGGTTAGCAAAATGAATAACATGTTAATGCCATTAAAGAAATAATAACGCGTTCTGACATAAAAAAAAAAAAAAATAAGGTTATGTGTTAACGCGATAAACAGAGAGTGAGACAGAGCATGACTCTTTGTTCCGGGTACTTTCTGCAAGACCTTCAATGGTTACTATGGCAACCTTCAAAGGCAACAGTGCTTGATAAAATTAAGTCATCCCCTCTCACTAACATACGTATTAAGGCAGGCAGTTCTGTATTACTGTGTTAGCGGCTTCTTTCAGCAGGCTCTGAATCACACCTCTACTGCCAGTCAGCAGGAGAAATTAATTAGATCCAATAAGATTTTTTCTCTGTAACAAGTAAACCGGTCACATGTAGCTAATCGCATTCATTTTTGGAAAGAAAAACATTGGTATCATAAATTATAGCCTTATTAACAATTTTGTCCTTTTCAGAATATTCTTGGACAACAGGAAGACTTTTCTCTGTGGATGAAACAATGTTAATAATTTACCCCCACCTTGAGAAACCCCAGATCATGTGATTTTTTTTTGGAACATTTCAACAGAATGTGTAAGAGAAACTGTAAATTTATTCATAATTATATTAAACATGCAGGTAGTGCACCTCCACAAACCTCTCAGTGTTGGTTATCTGTTCCCTGAGGTCTGCAGGATGCCTTCTCTTTTCACAAAGTTCTTTCAGCTAAACAAAACATTATATGTTATATGTAAAGTATATTACCTGCCAACAGCACATTAAAAAAAAACTTCAGGATTGATGAAATATAAAGTGACAGTAATTGGTGAATATTAGTAGACATTGCATTGCTAAATTTACTCATTTCTTCCTTTTCACTAATTTCTTCATGAAGTCTGCCTTGTTTTTCAGTCTTTAAATACGATGTTGATTAAAATAATTACAATGGCAACAATCCAGTTTAAATTGTTAATAGGCATGACAGTGTTACCATATGTGTTTTATTTTCAGTTAATAACAACAGACAGGTTTGGTGGTAAACAAATATAATGGAATTATGTGGTGAATTTGGATGATATCAACCCATGAGGAGTTCAGTTTCGATCTCCTTGAGTTCCACTGCACTGGACTTACTGTCTATTAAGACTAATGATAAAGCCACAGGTGTCTCCTGCCAGTTACAGAATTTAATTCTCTCCTGCCATTTACAGACTTACAAGTTTGTTATAGTAATTCTTCATGATTCCTGAAGTGTCACCCCAGCTCCTTCCAGAACATTCCACATTCATGCAGAATTCCTCCAAAGTGCAGAGTTCATAAAAAGAGTTGGGGACTTCACTGCAAAAAAATGTATAGAATGTTGTCATTATATCTGTAATGTGTAAAACTTTTTAATTTACTTGCAAATACACAAATGATGTTCTTTGATACATCTAGAACAAAAAAAAAAAATCAAAATCTACTCACCTGTGGTTCATGTCACCATAGAAAATTTGGTTAGGCACTTACGGTGTATAGGATCTTGGTACTCTGATGAAATTGTAATAGACAAGCTATCCATCTAGAAAAATGTCAAAAGGATTCTAGCATTCTGGGGTGGTGTGGTGGTGCAGTGCAGTTGTTGGTACTGTTGCCTCGCGGTGGTGGGGTGGTGCAGTGCAGTTGTTGGTACTGTTGCCTCACGGTGGTGGGGTGGTGCAGTGCCACATTTTGTCTCTTGATTTATCAAGTATCAAAAAATAATCTT
Organism: Gnathonemus echidnorhynchus; assembly: GCA_026776725.1. Classification (NCBI taxonomy): domain Eukaryota; kingdom Metazoa; phylum Chordata; class Actinopteri; order Osteoglossiformes; family Mormyridae; genus Gnathonemus; species Gnathonemus echidnorhynchus. Next base: position 4,841,822 of record JAODJU010000018.1, on the reverse strand, counting down.
AATACTACATGTTTGATTCTGTTCATTCTGTTATGACAGCTATTTGCATTGGTACTGGGCTGCATATCTTCAAGCAACTTAGGGATGATGTCAGACTGATATTTATTACAAGTGCTTTTCCCTCTGAGGGCTCTTGTGTCACAGTAAAAGGTCTCTGCTGCTTTGAGCGATGGACTATAAACCACCTCAGCATCACAGGGAATTTGTGTCACTGAGCCTTTCACAGCACAAGCTATAAGGAATGTAGTGAGTGAAAATAAATCCAATCAGTATATCCATTATAATAAGATTAGTTTCTGTGTATTATTCTTTCCATGCAAGGTTTGTTTCAGATTCATAATCAGGGACTATCTGCTACTTCAGTTATTTCAGTTATTGATTCTTGGAAAATTCTGAAACACAAACGCCCTGTATAACCGCCTACGTCAGATCCTCATGGTATGTGTCACTTCCTGGATGTATGTGTCACTTCCTGGATGTATGTGTCACTTCCTGGATGTATGTGTCACTTCCTGGATGTATGTGTCACAAAGGTTGGTTGGCCCACCTGGATTTAGTTGAGGGCATTTCAGTAAAAAGGTGGCATGTAGCTCAAGACGTGTGCTAATATTGCAAAGGTTGTGGGTTCAACTCCCCAGGAGCATTCCTAAGTTGTGTTCTTCCCTTTACTGTAAGTCACTTTGGCTAAAACTGTCAAGTAAATTAATAATAATATGCTAATGAGGATTCTGAAGTTTAGCCTGACTGGTAGCATCAGCAATTTGTCAAGTGCCACAGTGGAGAAGAGAAAGACTCTCTGATGCCTTAGCTGAGGTCAGCAGCTAATGCACACTTTGTGGTGTTGCACTGCTAATATGCAACCAGTTTGCTAATATACTCCCCCCGGTGCTGTCAATCACCAACAAGCTTATCCTTCATAATATTTAGCGAGTTGTCAGCTGGGGACCAGCCTTGTGCTCAGTGAAACATCCATCACGCTGGCCTGAAAACACCACTGGCAGAGAAGTGCCTGAAAAACAGAGGAATAGAGGACTGCTGTCCACAGCAGAAACAAGGGACAAGTGGTTGTCGCATCTAAATAGCAGGTCACAGCAGCTCCTTATATGGCCTAACAAGAAATGATCAGCATGCAGGATTATGGATGAAAATTATGGAAACTTGAGTCATGGAAATTGAGGAAGTGCATCTGTCAAATCTGGAAGCACATGGCAGTTGATTAAGAAGCCATTTCTGAGCTTTGCTTTGGAGGACGCTAAGCGCTCGCAGCATGAGTGGCGACTTGCTTGGTGACAACGTCCTGGCAGCCCAGAAGCGCAGTGGTCAGGCTCCTAAAAGGTAACGTGGTGTCCATGCCTCGCCAAGGCGCGTCACATGGGCGTGTTGTGATACATTACATCATTAAGGCAGAACAACACAAAAACAGGGAAAGGGAAAGACAAAAAAATGAAAGAAAAAAGCCAGATCACAATGGAGGAGAGAAATGAAAAACTCCCAAGTATGGAGAAAAAAACCTTGGGGGGTCCAAGGTCAACCGGCTGCCCAGCCCCCCCAGACCATGCTAACATTATATTTGTTTACATATAATACAATTACATGCTGCAGAGAAAATAACACACCACAATTAAATGTCTTTGCTTTCTAAATGGGAGTTGGCACAGTGGGTAGTATGGCTGTCTCACTCCTCTGTGGTTGCAGGCTTAAATCCTGGCATATCAATAATTGGTAGTGTGTGTGGCAGAGTGCATGTGAGTATGTCCCTGGAATGGTGTCTTATCCTGGCAGTACCCCTGGTAGGCATTATGGGTAGAAAACCTACTGGGTAGTAGCTCTCCACAATCGGAGCTGGAGAACCCTGGTTTAGAAATTGATCCAGCCTAGTTCAACTAAATGTGAAATATGTGGTTAATGGGAGATAGACAAAGAATAAGGTAATAGAGGGATCTAGAATATTATCACCTGAGCCAACAGCAGAATCAATTAGCACATTCACTAAACATTTCTTCTAATGTGTTACAGCTGACCGGCATAATAGGACTTCTGGGAATATGTTATGGACAAAAGAGTAGATTTTAGCTTATTAGGTTTGTGTCCTTGAGTAAAGTCAAAAAGGGAGAAGCGAGAAGAAGAAACAAAAATACCACAAAAACTGTATCAAATTAAATACAGTTCTGCAATCGATATCAATTTCCTCAGAGCTTCAAAACTTACAAGGTGAGGATGACCTCCATTTAGAGATCAGACAGTAACATGAGCTTCACAGAGTGATGGGAATGAAGAGGAGCCTGACGACTACCAAAGCGTAAACTGGCCTGAAATATATACTGGGACTTTGAGAAGGGAAAAGATCGTGAAATAATACCAAAAACGTAAACTCACTGATACCAGGAAGCACTTCAATGACTTTCTATCAAGTAGCACTGTTTTATCCATAAGTCATTTTATTTTAGGCACACTAGAATTCACCCTTCTAGCCCTGTAAATTATAAACATATGTGGGAAGTATGAATTTTAATAAAACAGACACAAGCAGAAGTGAGTGCTGAAATGATTCTGACCCGTTGCATAATGTGCCAGTGCAGCACGCTAATCATATTGCACTGGCATTTCCCAGAAACACCCGGTATAATTGCATACATTTATTAGGCTGCTATACGTTAAATTTATCTTCGTCATAAATCGTCTGAACCGTGATACAAAGATAAACACACGACATGTGTATTGCAAGATATCTCAGCGCGCGGTGGAATTTATTGGGCGGCACTATCCAACAATTTAAGTTGTTCGGGTAGAAAACTTATCAGGATATGAAGGTTAATTGTTTCAGGTTATTTCCAGAATGAGTGGAAATTACATAAAAGCAGTTCTGGGGATAGGGAGAGCAAGATAAACCCCAAATAATAACTGGAATCATTCAGGTGCCATAACATTAGCATAAGTCAAAGAATTTTACCTGGAATGATAATATTTAACCCCAACGAAAACTGTATTTCTCAGAATGTCCATGCACTGGATGCGTACATCTGTCAAAACATCTATCCTTTATTTATTTGTAATGGGACTGTGATTAAAATATCAGTGCACCTTGAATACTTAGACATTTTCTTGCGGTTGTGTGTCGGTGATTGGCTTGGTTTCCGTTTCGATATTGGCTGGCCGGTTAAACAGCCGCGTCTTAAAACAACTGCAGCATAGTTGCCACGTATGTCCTTCGACAAACTGTATTTTTTTCTATTTACAGCAACGTTTACTATCAGCAAAGTATCTAATGGTATGTGGGCTGAATCGGGCGAGTGTACCCGATTTACCAAACAGCTCGCAGGGTGTCACAAATTCAGTTTAAAGCGATATGTTGAAAAATGGCAGTGCCTGTGATATAATAGCACTCCTTTATTTAATAGACAGAACTCACCCCGCTCCAAAAACTAAATTTATAAACCGAGAGATAATACGTATCCTGGCCAAATTTAGAATGCATTCAGCTATTCAACAGATTGTATATAAATACAGGCTAAATACATGTAGCTTTCAATGACTGACTTAAATGCTCAACTTGTAAATTTCTTGACTTTATCACCACGTGCAAGTAGCCTACCGCTTTATATAGCCTAACAATTCAATAACTTATAGTCTTATTTTAATCCTTACAATCTTCGCGAATAGTTAAAGAAGCAGACAAGTCATTATCGTAATTATGACATTACACGAATGGTATTGGTTGGAAGAATCTCCATTGAGGATTAATGGAGATAACGGAACTTCGCCCGTCTCCGCTGGCGATGACATCAATAATTCGTTAATAATTGGTAAAACAATTAGTAGCCAATGTCTGGGTGGCTAAGGGGTTTTTCCTCAGCCCACGTTTCGTTAGTGGCGCTTCAGGGCGATCCAAGCGAAATTAGTGGATGCTACTTGTGAGGTTCCTCTCACTCCAACCTCAGTTCCCTTTCCAAGGAGAGACGAGTTAAACAGAGCTGTAAGCAGATTTGAGCCGCTAGATTTAGTGCTTTGCCTTTACAGCTTCGCTGTTCATTAATAGCGCACTGCTGGTTAAAGCATGCTGTACCTCCGCTTATAGGTAACGACTTTTTATTTTTTATTTGTTGCTACGGGAGATTTATATGCTCCATTCATTCTAAGAGAAATATTTCTAGCACCTTAATGATTTTTTTCTTGCAATCAAATGAAAAGGGAAATCAAGTAGCAACTAAAAGTTTTGGAATAACTGTTCGGAGGGAAGCTCGTATAGGGATGGGATTGAGCTCTGTCCCCGCTGACGGTGCTGAATGTTCAACTAAAACACAGATACAGAATCAGTCGTCTTAAGAAAACTCGTCGATGACCAGCACTTGGGGGTTTTCTGGAAAATATGCCTAGATGAAAACTCGTCGCAAGGGATCCGCTTTCGCTCGGAGCGGGGACTGGACCTCCGGCCGGTGCGAAGGCGGCCGTCTGCAGACATGCACCAAAACCTCTCCGCTTTCAACAGCACCGCGCAGCAGGCGGACCCAGGCTATAATCTTCCCGCTCTGGTCTTTGGGACATTGCTCATCGTCGTGATCATTTGCGGGAACCTGCTCGTGTGCCTTAGTGTATACACGGAAAAAGCTTTAAAAACAACAACAAACTACTTCATAGTCAGTTTGGCCGTTGCCGACTTACTGTTGGCAATACTGGTTTTGCCACTCTATGTGTATGCGGAGGTGAGTACATGACAAAAAATATCTTAACATTGTCTTGTATATTATGTATTATTATATATGTCTGTACGACGCCGATGGTACGCAGGCGTATATTAATATTGAATTAAAAGTCTGATCAAGGACGCATCAAACTGGACACGATAGTTTCTGCGATTTCCCGGTCGTCCTGTATAATTTGGAAGGTTGCTTGTGTTTTTTCCGACAGTCATGGTATTAAACATACACTAATGTTACAACTAGCCATAGTACTAGACCGTTGATTATGACCACTTCCCATCTAATCTCTAACAAATTTCCAGGTATTGTAAGTTTAATGGCACTTGGAAATGATAACAATTATGCGCTCTTTGTTGTACTAACTGTATGAATGGCCTACATACGGCTAGAAAAATAAGGATATGAAAATGTATTGTGTTCACAATAATACACAAGAATTCACAGTGCAATTAACAAGGATATTGTAAATACGTAAATTAGATAAATCCCTTAGTCAATACTACAAATTATGCAACTATCTTATTGTCATTTATACAGTACAGGGTCACAGAGGACATAAGGTACAAGACAAGGGGCATATCCTGGCCAGGATGCCAGTCCTTCACAGGGCACACATATAATGGGAAATTTAGAAACCTCCATTCACCTATGTGCATGTTTTTGGACTGCAGATCACACAGGAAGAACATGCAAATGACACTCACATAGAGCAGGTGCTGGATATGAACCCCCAGTCCCGGGGGTGTGTGACAGTGCTAACCAGTGAGCTTCCCTGCTACAAATTATATACAGAAAATATTAAGGCTGTCTGTTAGCTTTAACCAGTGTAAAACAATGTATTATAGCCCCAATACTTTGAGAATGTTAGTGCTCAAGAATACAGCTGAGAAACGAAGACTGGAAAATTCTCTCAAAGTTGGTATGGTGATTCATATCAACATCTCGGTCAGAAAACAGAGATGAAGTAACTTTGCATTGAGGACGTTTATTTGAAAGGTTGGACCACAGGCTCATATAAACTGCTGTACCGCACGGTCCGTCAGACTTAGCCGCCCTAATTCCGGACACTTATCTACTTACTTCGGTGGTCATAATAGCTGTTTAATCTACTGAGCTGTTTGGAGTACTACCCATTGTTTGAAATACGTTTGCTGACACGTTAAACCCTTTCTGACGCCTTGTGAAGTCTTTTGGTTCATTTTTAAAATGCAATGGAATTAAAAAGGGCATTTATTTACAATCAGAAAAAGGTGTTTTTGCTTTTGTAACAATTTCATATACAAATATTCAATTGTTACTGTTATACATTTATATCAATGAATTTGGCATTATGGTCTCCCAACTACAAAGACACAATCAGCCAAGAAAAATAAAATAACACAAGAAGGAGATGTGCTTTGCTATTATAGGTCAGCAGCTACCCCTTGAGTCCACGTGGGTCCCACACACTCCAGAACACAGCCCATAACAGATTCTTGTCCCAAATTCTGGGTCTCCAAGTACAGTGCCAGGCCAGATAGACTGTCTGAAGCTGAAGGGTATCACACACCCACCACACACTCTGGCTTCCCCTCTCCAATACCTGGAGATGGTCGTTTAGCTGCTTACTACTAGCAAAATAGGAAACCGTGATGGTAGACAGTGCTGTAGTGGCAAAGGGCTAAGACCTATAATTACAATGTAAATACTGTTTATTTAATTACGTTGCTCTATTTTAATTTTTGTGTAAAACTGAAGTGGTGCTGAGACTAAGAATTTCATTCCTGGTAACAATATTGTCACTACACATGACAATAAATCTAAACTTCAACTTGAACTTGGTAAATGAATAGTTACATCTTTCTTAGGATTTGAACCAGAACCATCACTTAAAATTTGTTGTAAATGTATCTCAGTGAAAACAGAAGTTCTTTGGACAGGTACACTTACAAAAAAGTTAAGAAAAATACTAGAGAATGATTTATTTGACAGGGAGCTATTCTAGGATATGCGGAGCCCTTGCATCTGTGCTTCGGACCGGCCTGATTCTCCTCTCTGCAGTTCCAGGGTGGCGTCTGGGCCTTGAACATGCTGATTTGCGACGGACTGATGACGATGGATGTGATGTTGTGCACAGCCTCCATATTCAACTTATGTGCTATCAGTGTTGACAGGTGGGCCCTAGACTCTGAATTTATAAGCCATTGTCTTTGTTTGACCTGCTACCTACCTTCCACCCCAACAGTGTTTGAGGTTCATGAAGAGGGAGAAGTGAGGCTTTGGAATCATCCACGACAGATGGGATTAGTATGAAATTTCAGTTGCAGTGGTTAGCACTTAAGCTTCAATACCTCCAGTGCTGGAGGTTTGAATCCCACCCTGGCCCTGTTTGTGTGGCTTCTCCTAGGTACTCCACTTTTCCCCCTGCAATCAAGAAAAGTGACAGTGTTACTCCTAATCAGTGTTACTCCCAGGGAATTGGGAGAGAGCAAAAACGTGGACCATCTGTGGGTCCCCGAGGACTGGTTTGAGAAACACTGCTCTAAATTTCTCGTTGTTTGCGTGGACCCTGTGATGGACTGGCGTCCTGTCCAGTGTACAGTGCTTCGTGTTTCCTGTTATAGGGTCCATGCTCATCATGCCCCTGTACTGCATGGCTATTCAAATCACAGTAGCACTGCTAATTTTCCAGCTTTCCTTTACCTGTGAGCCAGGTGTGAAGCTGCTCTGGCCAATCAGAATCAGGTCTTATTAAGCTAACTACCTGGGAGAACTGAAAACATGACCTGGATTTGGAATCGAGAGACAGATTTGTACTGGATAGCTGGCTATGAATGATGGACGGCTGTAAGGCCGTGTGAGACCAGGCAGTGCCTAATCCCCCCCTCCATGGATTTCAAACCCTCACTAGTTGCGGAGGCCATCTGACACAAGAGAGATAACACTGCAGCCATATTCACATCATATTTAACTTCACGTTCATTCATTTGTTCTGGTAAAAGCACTGGATTCTGGCTACATGCAGAATCTTCCTAGAATCCTTTGAGGCTGTTAGCAGAGCCACGTCATAGGAAAGCACAATAGCGCCTTAAACGTATTTTCCTGGAAGTATTTTAGGCAAAATGTGAAAGTCAGTAGGGTCAAATACATGGGTCAAAATAACCCTTTGCAAATGTCTTAATGTCTAAAATGAGTGTTTTATTTACACTTTAAAGCCTTTTCCCTGAATGTTAACCCCCAAGCCATCTCAAAAAAGGCAGATATAGAAAGACAACAAGGATTTCTCTTTGTAACGTTGTGGAGAAGCTGTCAATTTGCCACTGGATTAAGGACATCCTCATGGGAGCTAAACACTGCCTCCCTCTGTTCTGTACCTCTCTGCCCAGATGGTTGCGGGTTCGGTTAAGTGATTAGGAAAAATGGCCACGCTTTCTAACAGAAGGGGCCCACTTATTTTCTGCTCTTCGGCAAAGTCCCGAAGAGCAGAATAAAAACACAAAATGGGACAGCACATTACGCACGTCATTACGAACAGCTGCCATTTCACACTGGGGGCTGCACAGCTTCTACGTCTTTACCAGTCCGCTGACGACGCCGTGAGGTCATGACATGATGGAACAAACAGATCATTCTGATCAAAGCACGAATAATGATTCATAATTATGCAATTAATAATGCAGCCAGCGTCATATAATTAACAAGCCGAGGACGTCACTAAGAAGGGGTAAAAAACATCATAATTTAGGAGGAACAAATTTTGGGCTGTATGTTAACTGTAAAGTGGTTTACCAAGTATTACTGTCTTAATTTGATTGTGTCTTTTATATATATATATGTGTGTGTGTGTGTGTGTATATGTGGATAGATGATCCCCACACAGATATAAACGTGTATGGGTTATGTGTGTGTGAAAATGTCCCCACAATGTGATTAAAAACCTATCAGTATGACCGTTTTTTCAGTCAGTACAGGGGAAGCTCAATTTTGTGAAAATACGTCACTACAATTAAAAAACTAAAAATGTCAAAAGTCTTGTATTTTGTTTGGTTACCTGTGTTTATGGTTAGGGCTGGGTAGGGGTTAAGGTTGTCCTTGTTGGGATTAGGGTTTTTCCCATAGAAATGAACGGACGGTCCCATCAAAGATGAATACAAAATGTGTTGTAGCTCAGTTCCGTGTCAAAAAAAGGAAATTCTTTATCCATGCAAAATGCTGACCGCTAATTCTTAGCCCACAGTAACGCTCTTTTTCTCCATGCCGGCAGGTTCATCGCGGTATCTGTCCCTCTCACCTACAACCGTAAGCACATCGACCAGCGGCAAATCATCCTACTGTCTGCCACCTGGATACTGGCCCTGGCGGTTGCTTCCCCTGTCATCTTCGGCATCAATAACGTGCCACACCGGGACACCTCCAGGTGCCAGCTGGAGGACAACAACTATGTGGTGTACTCCTCCGTTTGCTCCTTCTTCATCCCCTGTCCCATCATGCTGCTGCTGTACTGCGGAATGTTCCGGGGCCTCCGGCGCTGGGAGGAAGCCCGCAAGGCCAAGCTGCGGAACAGCATCCTGGCCTGCCGCAAACTGCAGCAGGCGGCCAGTGCTGTTTTGCCCCCCCTGGCGGTTCTGCCCCCACCGCTGCCCCCCGTCATTGAACGCGAGCTGGTGGACGCCAAGGCTGAGGACGGGGAGTGCTGCTCGCAGCCCGGGTCCCCGTTCCCCGCAGGGTACAAGAGCGCGCCAGTCCAGACAGTGGCCTTCCCGGACTCCGTGTATGTGCAGGCCCCTCCCAAAAAGACGAGGGCTAAGATCAACTGTAGGGAGAGGAAGGCCATGAAGGTTCTTCCTGTCGTAGTAGGTGAGTGAGACTCAGCAGATCGTCAGCTATGCCATGTGGAATGAGGCTGTCATATTAATAATCACAGAGACAATTGGATATCCATTAAGTCAGTATTATCTCAGTATGTGCCAGTTCTCAAGATGTCAATGTCATCTTTTATAAGCTGTGACTAAGAAATGGCTAGATTGACAGTCTGTAGATAAAAAAAAAAAGACAAGTGCATTTGATTGGCTGCAACATTTTGGATTTTCACTAGTCAAAAGACTGACCCAGTATAATATTAAGTCATAACCTTGTGAGCCTGAATATTTGCATACTAGGGAAAACCAAATAGTCATAATCAGAAAGCTACCAGACGTCCTTCTGTTTTTATTCCGATCCCGCCCTGTGAAATATGACTTTGGCGATGTCACCCAAAGCACTGATCTGATTGGCTGACCAGCTGAGACCTGGCTTTATCCTTTAGAATAATATCTTTTGCAAACAGTGAAGTGCTACCAGCACCAGGCCAATACATCAACCCACTGACATTTCATGCAGCGGACAGATGTATTGTAGAAGTTCGTATTTCAGCTCATTGATATTCTCTAAATAAAGGATGTCAGTTTGTCGGTGTATTATCAACATGGTGAAAATGGGTCTACATAGTTGCATGCAGTACTCTAAGCCCAAGTTAACAAGCTTCGAAGGCCAGTCCCAGATGCAATCCAATTATTATGTAAGGTTTGCCTAAAGTCGATTTAAGCTTTAAAGACATTTCCATAATGCATAGTCAAGGCAATAAAAGAACAGAATGTAAGTTTCTTTGCATACTTTTAAGGCATGGCACGTTTCTCGGTATTCAATTCCGAAGGCATTTCAGCTTGAATACTAATTGAATAGCAAATTAAGCAGCAATTTAAGGCTGCCGCCTGATGGGAACTGAAAATTTGTGATTAGTCCTCATCTTGCTCAACCTGATAAGCTAATGATGCAGCTGCCCCACCGGTACCGGAGAGTGACACACTTGAAGTTCACTCACCTGCACCAAATGGAGGGTTAAAGGGGGATGAGATGGGAAATTGTGCTGATTAATTTTGAGCCACATGTTTACACCCCCCCACACACACACACACACACACTCTAAATTTGACACATGGGCAGTGCCTTATATAAACATAAACAGAATATGGGACCAGGAAAGAGATTTATGCAAGGCGATGAAGCAATGGCACTGAGACAGGCGTGACATGAAAGATGAAAGGGAAGGACTTTGGTAATTCATTCCAAGTTGAGGTCCCCCATCCAGTAACCCCAGTGAGAGGCTATGCATGTGCTCCAGACATTTCTTACTGCCAGCCAGGGCCAAATTATCACCTCCAGTGCCATTAGAGGATTTGAATCTGTTCAACTGGAATCTGAAGCAGCTGCACTGTCAACGCAGCGCCAAGCAATGGTGGTGTACGTAATTGGAAAAGTTTGATGGACCAGGAATGCGAAGTGCAAGTTCAGCGGGAGTTCAGGGTGGCGTGAATTAGAATTACATCGACGCTCGGATTAAACCGGGCCGAATTTCTGAAGAAACACCCATTGTGAAACTGTGCATGAATGCCAGGTGAAAATCTGTCAGCATCTTTGCGGAAATACGCACTCAGCAACAACTCCTTCCATTCAGAGTCCGGGCCTAACCGACTGGCAGCAAAGAGAAATTGACTTAGAATTAAGCTCGTTGTCTGTGTCCTGGTTTCTCTTTTTTGGAAGCGTGCCCCTTTTGCTACTTGCGTCAGGCGGCAGGTCAGTCAGGCGGCGGGGGAACGACGTCCTGTGATAACGAGTTTCACGGGTGAGATTCAGCTTCCTCAATGGAGGCGCTCAAAGTAAAGACGGGGAGACCTGAAAGCCAGGCGTCGGTCCTGCCACGTAGTCCATTCATCGGCATTTTGTAAGGTCTTTGAATGCTTCTTTCTTGTCAGCCTCACTCTCCCACACCCCACTTTCGTACGTCAGCAGCAGTTTAATAATGGTTTACAGGCATTACACGAAGAGGTCCACGTGGTGTCGAGCCAAATCTCATTAAGCGCGGCAGTGATGAGTCGGAGACCTCGAGGGCAGAGTGGCTCTTGCTAACAGGATCTCCCCTGCACCTAGAACCTGGTCTAGCACCAATAGTTTTCAAGATGTTACAACTTCAGAACCCCTGTAGTACGTGATCAATCAATAGGTGTATTTGATAGCCCAAAATTTAAAACCGGATGCCGGCCTAGTGCTGAAACCTTTGTCTTAAACTTATGGCAGAGAGATAATAAAAAGAATGAAAGTCATCAGAGTTTAAGCGTACAAGCATCCAAGCAGCAATGCTTCAAGTACAGTGTAGCGATCGCAAGTGTGAACATCTCATAGTGTTTAACCAATTGTACAGTGTTTTAAATTTGTATTCATTTATATATTATCAATTAGTGGCACAGTGGTTGGCACTGTTGCCCTGTTGCCTCACACCTCTGACCGGTGTTTGAGTCTCTGCCATGACTCCATGTGTATGGAATCTCTTATGTTCTCCACGAGTCATTGTGGGGTTTTCCCTAAGTCCAAAAACATGCTGAGGTGACTTGGCGTTACCAAATTGTGAGTGTGCCCTGTGATGGGTTGGTGCCTCACCCTGGGTTGGTCGCTGCCTTCTGCCTATAGGGTCCAGACCCCAGTGACCCTGAATAAGACAAGCGGTATGGATGATATCCATCTACTTATTCATTGACAATAATTCTTTTTTTACTTATTTACTCGCATTCTTTGACAATCATATTCGAATTACAATATATTACACTTAAGATGGGTTCATCAGAACATAACCCCATCATAAGTCGAAGAGCACTGTACTTCAGCTCTATGATATTGTCTATAAACCAATGATATCATTCATCTAAGTAGGTAGAGCCTGTATATTTTGATTTGAAGCCTCACAACGAAGCTTAATCCTATTTTTCTGGAAAACCAGTGTTGCTTGTCTGTTTGACACATATAAAACATAAAGGGGTATTTCTGTTCGGTTCTGTTCTGCCCCTTCTTCAGCTCTAGCTTTCCTTTTTAGGCTGAAATATGCATGTTCCAAGGAGAGGTGTGTTTCCCAAAACTAAACAGATTTTCTAATCCATTAATCTCAGCCTTTCTACTGGGTATTTATAGAAAACCCATTAGCATTCTTCAATTATTCACCAAGGTAGGGGATGCCACACGAAAAAGCCAGATTCCTAATCTGCATGGACATGTGTACAAAATTCCCTGCCTGACTGCATTTCCATTCACGTACACCGTCTCTATTATGGCTAAAACAATTATATCAAGGAGTGTACTTACTTGTAGATCAATGTCCACAGATACTAGGCAGCTGAAGGTTTACCAGTTTTGAATTCCCGCTGGGAGCCATTTCAAGTCCGTTGTATTTACTTCGAACATTTATAACACATAATGAGAAGGCTGTCTGAGTAAAAGTCTCATAATTTAAGAAAATAGAAACTTCAGCCTTACTTCTGGGGTCATCTGCATTTCCATTTGTATTGACAGATTTACCTTTTACCTTTGAAAGAATGTTTCCTGTGATGTTATTCTAGAAGACAAAGGAAATACTATGGCTGAGTCAGAGGGAAAATAACATTATACTTGGGGCAGATCATAGCAACAGGCAAAAGATACTGGTCAGTTACGGTTTCAATTAAAGTGTAAAAGACTCTTTAGGCTAATCTGAACATCCAAGGCTAATCCGACAACCACAAGTCAGTGTTAAATAAGTCCTGGAAATGCTGTGATGTCCTCTGCCCTTCTGAAAATGGGATGATTCAGGCTGGAAATAAACCCAAAGGAATGCAGGCTGAGTCGATACCTATGCTGATAATGCATTTCTTTCATCCCAGGTGCCTTCCTCTTCTGCTGGACACCCTTCTTCGTCGTTCACACCATGCGAGCTCTCTGTGAGTCGTGTGACATCTCTCCCCACCTGATGAGCATCGTCACCTGGTTGGGTTACGTCAACAGCGCCATCAACCCTGTCATTTACACGGTCTTCAACACGGAGTTCAGAAAGTTCTTCCGTAAATTCATTCCTAGCTGCTGCTAACCACATCTGTGTCACTGGATGGGAAAAGCACAACAAAAACACTGTATTACTTATCTATACTGTACAAACAGTCGCTATCATTCTCTTATATTTTTATTGTTATTTTGTACTTCTTGAAATAATCATGCATTACTGTATGGATACTGTTTTTTCCTGGCTACTGACATTGTCAGCAGTTCTAATCTCCATGCTATATATGGAAATTTTCCCAGCAAGGAAACCCATTCCACTGTGTAATCAAATGTACATTAGTGAGACAAAACATTACTGTTTTTTATGTTAATACTTTGGAATCAAAATTGATATTTAAAATAAAAGAGTTTTACAAACCTGAACAGTGCATGAGTAGAATTTTATAAGGCTGGGGGGGCATAGAGCAGACAGCAGTCATCTGTCATAAACACGGTCCCATGATGCACAGTTGTTTTTTAATTAAACTGCGACAGATACGTTTTACACGACAGAAATGACAAACAATTTCCTCAACAGTTTAGTCGCCTCAAGTCCTACCCATTTGTGCCAGACCTTTCCAAGACCTCCTATTTGAAAAAAAAAATCAGTAAAGGGCTGTTGGCAAGACTTCTCAAATGCTAATGTGTCCCCCGTCAAAAAAAAAAAAATAGCTTCCACCAAATTACTCAGAAGCACAAATTAGGCTAACAGAAGTTGGGGGGGGGGGGGGGAACAAAAGATTTTGGCAGAGCCGCAAGATGAATGGAACTGAACGATGCCCAGCAGAAGCACCAACTTATCATACAGCATCCAGCAGCTAATGTCTACTCACAAACACCCAAGTGTGTGTAGCAGCCTACTGTTCACCACAGGCAGCGCAGGCATGCGGCACTCATGTCAAAATGAGACGCAAGACATTTTCCCATCTTACAGCTGGGGGTAGCATTATTACCGTGCCAGCGGCATCAACACAGCAATCAGAGCACACCACCATCATCCATGCTACTTACGTGATTCCGCCGGCCGTCTCTATTGGTCACCGGCCAGGCTGCTTCTTCCAAGTCTTCCAATAGGAGCCCTCCTCCTTTGCCGTCACCTGCTGGGATATATATATCTCACATTTTATATTTTCACCACTTGGATGGAAGCAAACTCAAGGACACAGGGGGGGGAGACACCCTCATCCCACTTCTAACTTGTAAAATGCAATTATATGGGAGCAGGTAGGGGGGTGGATCATTCCTCACGAGGCTTTAAACCAAATCTGAGTGTGTTATTTTCCATTACAGTTAAAAACCCTGAAGTCTCTGACCAACTGTCAGGAGACAGCCCTGTATCTCATCTCCACCACCCACTTTCTATTCAGTACGTATAACACGTTTATTATACAGAACAGTGTGGGTCAAAGTAAGGTCACACTAAACGATCGTTAAAACTTCTCCTAGTGGAGGTCATCTTTTACTGCTTTGTTGGGCCAACAGACATGGACCAAAGGAAGGAACATCATCCCAAGGAGCCAGCGAGCAACATACGGAAAATACGGAAGACAGGATCTCCTGCCCACCTAAGATCCCTCTAAGATTCTATGCGTAATAGTTGGGTTTATTGTAAAGGTCAAAGAAAAATTCTGGTTGATGGTGTTAATGAACACATTAACCCAGTGGTTCTCAATTCTGTTCCTGGTCCCCCCCCCTCACCACACCACATTCATTATTAGCTTATTAAAGTCCATGTAAGACTGATTAAGGTAGGGTTAGAATGAAAATATTTTGGTGGTGGGAGGGTGCCTCTGACAGGATTGAGAACCACTACATTAGCCCAGGAGACCTTTTAAAGCAGGGGTGGGCAATCGTATCCGCAAGGGGCCTGAAGGTCAGCTGTTCGAACCCAGGTGTGAGGGCTCTGCAGCCAATCAGTCCTCTAATTAGCAATCTAATGAGGCAGTTGCAGTGAAAACCCGCAAACACAACGGTCCTTTCTGGATAAGATTGGCCACCCCTGTTTTAAAGTAACAAAGCTGAATCAGCTCATCCAGAGACTGGTTACAGATAAGCGTTGAACGGTGACGAGGTCACCTAATCCTAGCTGTGCAGAAACTTCATTTAGGTTGCTGAGACCATAAAGCTTCAATATCACCTTTTCCTGGAGAAAAAGAAACAAAACTAAAGTAATTATGATGCCTTTCACCGCTCATCATGAAGAATGAAAAGAGAATGTAGATTAGCATCAAAGGTGTGAGGAGCTATTTTGACCTTGTGCTGGAGAGAAAAAGAGAAGATATTTCAAATATCTTGCCAGATGCTTAATGTCCACAGAGACCTGCTCATTCCAGAATCCACTCCCGAGTGATAACTGTCAGCATCCCCGCTAATGCAGACAGACAAACAACCTCTGACGATGCCAGCCAGTATCTCATCTTCTCTAGACAGATGCAATTGACCAGTTGTGCTTTTAAATACATGAATTCTGAAAAGCACTTACAAATACAAACAGGGGACATCAATATCAGACAGTAACCTTGACTCTGGCGTCTGTATTATACAGTACTTTCTACATTCCCTAGAGGACAGGAGTGACTACTTTTGATGGGGCCATGCCTCTTCACCTGAACAAATTGGGTTCACGATTCATTATACCTGCATGTTTTGTGTTTGTAAACCCATTGGCCTTTATAGTCGGGCGATAATCAAAATTAGATACCTCAATGAGTTGACTTCCTCTACATTTTAAATGTATGTGTTATAAGGACAGCTTTATTTAATCAGAATGCTGCATGTGTATTGAAACAATTAATCCATTGATTGCAGGAGACAATGAAAAGAACTTGCGATAAAGTTTTGTATCAAAGACAAAAATCCAACCTCCCCAGCTCAGAAACGCTTTGGCTCTGCTCTCCTCTAGGAGTTTTTTTAAAGTTTTAAAGTCAGAAGTGCCTGGTTTCATCTATACTTTGACATTCTTAAAGTAAGACATTGCAGAACCCAGAAGATACTGCCCTTTTTTTAACTTCAGGTGACTATGAACACTCATAGGCTAGGTAGATCCATCCATTTTCTGTACCCACTAAAATATGCAGAATCACAGGGGTCTGGAGCCTAACCCGGAAGCTACTGGCACAAGTCTGGCAATAACCTAGCACAGGGCACTCATACCCCATTCACCCCTACAGTGTGAACTCCAATACACCTTAACCTGTGGGGCAGAAACTGGAGTATCTAGATGAAACTCCATGACGACACAGGGAGAACGAGCAAATTCCACAGGCATGGAGCAACGGCAGAGACTTTAACCCTGGACCCTAGAAGTGTTTGCCAACAGTGCCAGTCACTGTGCCACTATACCAACCAGGGAGGGCAGATTCAGTTTAATGTGCCCAGCTACCAGCCATGATCTGTTCATTTGTGCCCTTCATCCAGCCCAGGTTTGATGGGAGCTTCTTTCAACACCCTCTGAACCCAACCGTACCAGTAGTTTCATTTCATTTTTGGTTGAGGGACAAACTTCTGACAGCTAATCAAAGATTAGAAAGCAGGGAAGACACGGACTGAGGCGGCACACTCGCAGTCCGAAACAGAAATGAGCTCTCGTCTTTCAAAAGTATAGGCTATTCCCCACCCCCCAAAAAATAAATAGGTCAGATGACAAACTTTCCCAAAGTTTTCTGAAGGGCAGGAGAAGCAAAGCTTTTTTTAGCCTGGTAATACAGTATATGCAAGGGCGAGTTCTAATAGGCTACGATTTTCTTTTTTATTGAGCTACACATAAGCGTCAATGTTGCCATGTGCAGTGACACATATTTAGGCACCCCGAATTAGGTCAGAAGACTTTACTCAAAACCCTTCAGTCCTGAAAACAATGCAAAATGTGCCTGTGAGGAATCAGGTAAAAACATTTATTTAGATCAGGTCTGGCCTGATTTCAGCCAGATAGTAACTCATCAGGTAGGATAGAACACCGGCACTCCAGGATCAGGTTTACCTAACCCTGACTTAGATTGTTAATGTAATGCAAGTTCATATTATGCTGAGGTATCGGTTTTTTGCGACTTCTGAATCTGCACAGATTGACCAA
Source organism: Gnathonemus echidnorhynchus (assembly GCA_026776725.1). Lineage (NCBI taxonomy): Eukaryota > Metazoa > Chordata > Actinopteri > Osteoglossiformes > Mormyridae > Gnathonemus > Gnathonemus echidnorhynchus. The sequence goes on along the minus strand of JAODJU010000018.1, from coordinate 4,824,197 downwards.
AATATACATATACTGGGACTGCTGGATGTGGCAAAGCACTGGAGCCAAGCTGGGCTGGGAGATGAAGTCAAGACTTCAGCACACAAGTGAGTTGATGGGCTGACACTGGACCCCTGCTGGCCCAAATGTAACACTTCAGGAGTTAGTCCAGAATTTGAACATCATGTGTGGAGCGCACACCGAAAGCACCTCAAGAAGGCCTGCTAACAGGGCCTGTCCAGTCCATTATGATGATCATACTGATACATGTTTATTCTGAGCAGGCAACCAGGAAAGAGGGAGTAGCTGATTGGGTAGGTGGGGTTGTCCATCTTCTATCCAATGAATACCCATTTTCGCTGATCTGGTGCACGTGCCCATACACACACAGATCGTTTCAAGTATTTTCCCATTTAACACACTTACCAATGAGGCTTTCACACTCTCAGTTCGAGACACACACACACACACACAAAGAATGTTTCACATGGCTATCTTTAATTTCAATAAATGTCAGTTGTGTTTTTTTCCTCACTTTTCACCACTTCCGTTGTTTTCAGCGTAACACTACGCTTCTTTGGTAGATTTTCCAAACAGATCAACAGAAGAACACACAGAAGACCCAAGACAGCCACAACCCAATTCTGGTCACAAGGAGCCATACCTCAAAGATGAATCCCTCCCCAATAAACTGTAGAAAATATATTTCACTTAAATAAATACATTAAAAAAATAATGTTCCAAATTCCAAAGTAAATTCCAGGAAACCATAACTGGCTCCGTCTGCTTGTCAGATGGCACAGAACTGTTTGTGTTCTGATCAATAGTGCAGTGTGTTCCAGATGATCGGCCCATGCTCAGCTTGTCTGGGACATTTGTCTGAATATGAGTCATAGCATCATACTGCTACGATATATGCAGGGGATGAGAAAACTGCTTCCTTTTCGTGAGGGTCGAGTAGGTGAGAGTCAACAATCAGCAAATGCGTAAAGCTTTTTTTAAAAAAAACCTCAAGATCAGGAAAAATGGGTTCCAGATACCCAATCAAAGCTTGTTGAATATGGAAACTTCTGTTTCATGAAGAGTGGCAATCATCCAGCATACCGACCCAAATGGCAATGAACTTTATCTTGCCTCCATTGCACCCAAAAAGAGAGCAAATTTATACCTAACAAAATCTGACAGGGCTGATATAATCTTCTCTGCAGATGTGGGGTTTCCATCAAAGTCTTTGCTAGCAGGACAGAGGAAGGACTGTGTGCTTATCAGGACGGTGGCTCGCCCCCGTCCCTGTCCGCCTCAGCAGTACGTTACACCTTAACCTTCTCCATGTCCATCGGGGGCATCTGGTCCTCCCCCTGGATAGACACAGCAGCAGCAGGCTGGCAGCAGAGCTGATGGTCCTTCCAGTCCTGGGAAACCCAACACAGAATGGGAATGAGAAGAAAGCAATAGCACCTTTAATTCCTACACAACAACAGAAGAACATGCAGACCGATCTGACTTACCCTACACTGAGCCTTACTCTGAGGTCGTATCTCAGTTTATACCAAAACATCTTAGCCATTTTGTCATGCCAAACCATCCCCTTGGGTTCTCAAAACTGAGACTGAAACCATGCTCAGAGGTGGAGATTTCAGGTCCAGAGAGTACAAATCCAGACTAAGATTTTGTTTCAACCATCCAGTTGAGTACTCTGTGACTGAGACTTTTTATACTCAACTGGGTGGTTGAAACAAAATCTTGGTCTGGATTTGTACTCTCTGGATCTGAAATCTCCACCTCTGCCACTGCTGAACTGATTAAAACTGCTAATTATTATGACTAATCCGAGACTGTCATGTTCTCCCAACATTTTTAAGTTAGGTATTTATGGACAACAAGTTCTGACTACGCATGGATGCTCAAACCTCCATGGTTGACATTTGGAGTCATGCCCTACAAAATGTCCCCTGTATCTGTTCAGCTTGCACTTACCTTTCTCTGGCAGAATGTGGAGCAGTAGTTGACCTTCCGGCAGCCAGTGCATTCACTCATGGCCTCCCTTCCGCAGTTGACGCACATTTGCTGCAGTCGCCAAAAATACAATTAAATAACTCGTTACTAAGCCAGGCAATGCCGTCAGCTCCAGATGCTCTCTTTTGCATGAAGTTAGCTAGCCCTCACGTTGGCTGGGTTCCCTTGGTGACAATGACAGGCATGACTGGGAAGCAGGGCAGTCATGTGTTTCAAGCTTATTGTTCCACTCCAACACATGTCTGGGGCCACTACCAGCCCAAAGACAGAATGATTATATCGGGGTCCCCCCCCCGACCTAGCCATAATTCCACAGGCAAAAATAATGCAACCATTTTGCAACCAGGGCCACTAAGAAAACAAAACCACTTTATGGCAACAGATCCACGATTACGTTAAAAATCCACGTTAGCATGTTAGCATGCCGAGCCCACGGAAGCCCTATTCACCAGCAGTGTTCAGTAAAACAAACAAGATTTCTGAACAAATACCCTCATGCTGGTTACAATTACCTTAGCCAATCATGCCCCTGATGCCTCACATAGACATACATATCAAGGCCTTCATAAGATCATTTCCACTCACAGATTTTTTTCCTGACATTGAGTCATTAACAGGATAGAGCTAAAATGTGTCACAACAGTGTTGTTCCCAAAGATCTCCGTGGGGCAAAGCATGTGACGACTGTCATAGCGGATATTTTTTCCCCCAAAGCAACAGATCTGCTGTAAGGTGTGTTCATCATCAAGACGAGGCTAGGTGTCCTGTTCCTCCAAGGCTGTTAGCCGTTAGCACATCTCACGCATCGAAAACAGCCTGTCTAACTTCGGGGGCACCGACAAGTACTCACTCAATGGCCAAAGCCCTCCAGAAATTCAGAGACAGAGTAAATAGACCTGTAGCCTTTGGCGGCTGCTTTTACCTTTATGATGATCTCTGTTGTTTTCCCCTCGGGGTCATCTGCATGCTGGAAGGATAGCTGACCTGGGAAAGACTGCAGAGAGAGAGAGAGAGAGAGAGAGAGAGAGAGAGAGAGAGAGAGAGAGAGAGAGCGAGTATAAAACTTAGAGAAATTCACAGAGATGATACAAGTTGGCAGCGTAAGTTAACATATAGCAAAACATTGGAAAGGATGAACAGGGAAATAAGGTTAAGCTGCTACAGGATATTTGGTCATATCGTTATTTACTGATCATTAAATTGTTAGCGAACTAAGTGAAAAACAGACAGGCATTTGTGGTTGTTGCATCTCAATTATGGAACTCACATCCCAACTTCAACGAAACAAGAAAACTATTTAAAACCAAACTAAAGACTGACTTTTACTCTACAGCCTTTTGTGATCTTCAATGATATGGATGCTGCTCCGTCTTGACGACATCGTGCTTCTGTTATGCTGCAGGTTTTTGTTTTCTTTTGGGCGTTTTCTTTTTAATTGTATCACAGTGGTGTTTTTCATTGCTGTGGTTTTATTTAATTTTTTATGTTACTGATTGTGAAGCACTTTGGCTACGACACCATGGTTACTGTTGCAAATGTGCTATATAAATAAACTGCTATTGGCATTGCCATCGAATTCAAGTCACAATTAAATAAAGCTGCCCTTACCTCCTTCCTTTCGGAAGATGCCTTGTCCTGGGTCACGAGGGCTTCCTGGCCGGCCTGGCTGGCCTGCTTGGCGTGGTCGATCAGCGCTTTCAGCTGCTGCACGCTGCTCAGCAGGCTGTTGGCTATCTCCTCCAGGTACAGCCAGGTGCGCTGTTCCCCTGTCTCTAGCCCACCGGGAAGACCGGGGGAGGGAGCTTTGGCCTGGACTGGCTGGGGGGCCACAGCCAGCGCCGGTAGGGATGTCAGGACTGTGGAAGGAAAGCGAAGCACTGTCTCACATTGGGATCAGCAGAGGGCCGATTATTCGGTTTATTCAAGCTACTATTCATTTTGTTTACAGTGCAGGGAGAGTTCAAATCTGTTCACTTCAATTCATTTTGATATACTGTCTACTGAGCACTGAAATCATCTTTGATGAACCAGTACGGCTGTAACGACAATAGCTGCCCAGCTAAGGCCTGAACACCCTCTGCATCTGCTGGGGCTCTGCTCCCTCACTCCAGCTCGACGTCTTCAAATGAAACACGACGCAATCAGGACACAAAGTCTGAAAACGGTGCCGGGGACAGGGACACCTCTGCAGGCCGACGGCATTAATCAGGCACCTCCGAAATCCAGTGCAGATCTCTCCATCATCTGCGTGAGCGCAGTGGGAATGGAAATAAAAGGCTCCGGAAAGCCACATGCACATCCCATCCGCCCTACAGAACGATGTCAAGGAGGCCCAGGGGAGACATGGCGACTGGGAGGCGGGAGGGAGATGGAAACAGCAGGAGTGTCAGTCTCACTGGAAGAGAGACACTCAGAGGCACACTGAAATCCCTGCTCTCATGTGCATACAAAAGCTGAAAATGACCAGTGAGCACTGCTTTAGCATTACTTAGCATTTAACAGCAGAAGTGCAAGTACAATAAATACCTGCATCCTCAAGCACACATTCTGATCAGTCCCTGTATGGACAATGTACCCGCAACAAACAGGAACATAGTCTTCACTGGGAATGTCGTTGTATAACATGATGTACTTCACTCTAATTAAGAATGTTTTCTTCAGACAGACTGACCGTTAAAAGGTTTCACCGGAACACTCGGACAAACCCCGAATAATCTGCTCCACCTGCCTTGCAGGTCTTGTAATTCTAAGAGGAGGCAAGAGGGGTGTCGCTGCAATCAATTTTGACTTCTAAATAGTTGTTCTGTGGTGCCATTTCAGTGACATTTCAACTGTAATTAAATGCTTTTAGAAATATGAAAATGCTAGAGAGATAAGCAAGCTGCTATTGCTCTAAAAAATGAAAAGTGAGTTATTTTTAAAGATGTAGTTAAGGCCCGTCCATCCATTTTCTATACCTGATTGTGCAATGCAGGGTCAAAGGGGGTCTGGAATCTATCCCAGAAGTTACAGGCGCAAAGCAAGGAACAACCCAGGATGGGGCACCAACCCATGGCAGAGTGCACATGGATGCACACACACACACACACACACACACACAAACACCTATGGGCAACTCCAATTCACCAATTCAGCATGTTTTGGGACTGTGGGCGGAGACTCAAACCCAGGTCCTAAAGGTGTGAGCCAATGGTGCTAACCACTGGGCTACTGTGCCACCACATCATATTAAATGTGCCTGCTTTAATAAACAAATGGTTCCAGGAAACTTCCAGAAAACAGCAAGACAAATGACTCAGGAAGAGACAGAGAAACCGAACTGCACGCTGTACGAAATGTATCTAAAAAACAGTCAGTGCGCTGACCCTGTTTGCTGCCAGCACAGTGAAATGAGGGGAACGCAGAGCGGCACGATGGGACCAGGCTTCTCTCAGCTCGTCACGAGACCTGAGGCCACTGGGGCGAAGCGGCTGCTGTCTGCACTGATCGCCGTTCACTCGGATCCCTTATCTGGGCTCCAGGTGCCACAGTCTGTCGTGCTGAAAGTTTGCACGACAGACGAAAAGCGACCAGTCTGAACGTCTGAATGCAGGCGTTTGTCAAATCCGACCACATTCCACTCCAAGGTTCAGACAAAAGCTGCTTTACGAAGCTGTAATTTTCATTTGCAGCACAGGCCACTGGCATCAAATCATCAGAGAGAGAGAGAGAGATCATCAAAAACACCCCCGAACACACACGCGTGTTTACATGCATCATACCATCAGAGAGAGAGAGATCATCAAAAACACCCCCGAACACACACGCGTGTTTACATGCATCATACCATCAGAGAGAGAGATCATCAAAAACACCCCCGAACACACATGCATGTTTACATGCATCATACCATCAGAGAGAGAGATCATCAAAAACACCCCCAAACACACACGCGTGTTTACACACATGATACCATCAGAGACAGAGAACATCAAAAACACTGCCCAGCCCCCCCACACGCACGCTCACACACGCACGCTCACACACGCACGCTCACACACGCAGACAGAATGCACCTTCTCTTCCTCCTAAAAATAACAAAACATCCATCTTTGTCACAGGGTTTATGTGCATCAGGGCTTAAACAGGTTAGGAAGGAGGGAAACTGTGATTAAATTGGTGAGGGCCGTGACCAAGAAGCCTTGGCTGTAACACTAAATCGGGCAGTGAAATTGCGGGGTCGCATGAGAGTGTCAAGCGATTTCCGGCAGGTGTGGGATGAAGCAGCCGCGGGGGGATGGCCACACCGCAGGACTGCTGCACCGCAGGACTGCTGCACCGCAGGACTGCTGCACGGCTGTGAGCCACCGCAGCCTCGGAATGGAGAACTTTACAGTACTGGTGGGCCTCGAGCATAAGCATCCCGTCTAATGGTACAACAACAGGCTCCGCTGTTGGATTTCAACTTCAGCCTCAGCAGACTAGAACCTGCTGCCTGTAGATCTATGTGAGCCTCTTTTACACGCTCCCCCCC
>JAODJU010000018.1:4789798-4811654 GCA_026776725.1 Gnathonemus echidnorhynchus | reverse complement strand
TAAAGGGATCTGTCAAGCAATACTGTGCCAGGCTCACGGAGGACAGCCCCCCCCCCCCCCCCCACCTGTATGAGGCACTGTAGCGGACGGCCTGCATAGCGGATGCTCCTCTTCCAGTCCTTGCTGCTCGCCCGGCCCGACATGCCCTCAAACTCGGTGGGTGTGTACCAGCTGTTGTTATGTCTGATGCATCGTCCTTTCCCACCTGCGTTTTGTAAAGAGCCAGGGATATAAAATTATACCTAAGCGATTAATTAAAACAAACATTCTAATTTAAAAAGGAGCCGGATTTGCGGTAAGGACACTTCTGATCAGCTTTTTGAATGCCTGAATCAGGTACAATCAGATGTTTAAAGTCTCCCCCATGTCAGCTCCTGCATGCCAAGCCAAGGCCGCGTGGAAGCACACCTGAGCCCAGCCGGTTCTTGTACAGGATGCCGCTGGTGTTTCGGCATCGCACCGGCAGCTCGTTGTCGTACACCGAGGGGTCCCAGTTATACTTGGAGCCGTCCTTTTCGTGCCCGGGAGGCAGAGGAGTCGTGGGCATCTGGGGACCTGCAGGGACAGGGTGGTCACCGACCGTTAACGTCGATGTTACTCCAGAGAGGCCTCATGTATACTCTGTTTCTTTAACTACAAAAGAAATGTATCCGTTATTTTTCATTAATTGTGTTTTATTGGGAATTATATCAAAATGAACTAAACATACATGAAATTAAATAAAAATTCAAAGCACTTACTAATACGACTCTACTAAACTTTCTTAATTTCTGTCAACCTTGCATTAATAATTATAGAGTTAATCATTATGGATTTATAGGCAAAACAGCAGTATGGTCTGTGTGGACATATACACACACACACACACACACACCAGGGGTCATGGGTGTGGCTGCCCCCTTCAGTCCTGTAGCTCCCACGATGCTCCCGTCAGTGTGGACCACAATCAGGGTGGCCTTCTGGGTGTTGAGGCTGTCCGCAATCTGTAATGTGGTCCTGCCGGTCTAGAAAAAGTCAGAGAGCAGACGATACAACCTGGACCCAGATCGTCCTTGAGTAAATGCTGTTCACAGACTGTATACACTCCAAAAATGACTATAAGCTGGTGGGACTGTCATCCAAGAGGAAGCAAGAACTACTTACAAGGACGTGTTCTGAGAGAGAAGCTGCTGTGGCGACAGATGTAGTAAATACGTTGTCCCCGGACCCCTGGACATCCCCCATCGTCACTGTTGTCACTTCTGTTTAGAACATGGAAATTACACTTAGCTCATATCACCATCATGCACATACAGGTGCCTGCCGTCTCGTGGGGACAACTGAGGAAATTGTCCCAAGCCCTGGCCTAAATTAGACGTGTTGTGCATCATGGGGGTTGAAGTAAGTTTGTCCCAGGCCCAGGGGTAATGAGCTGCAAATATATCCAGGGTGTACCCCTACTTTGTGTCCTTTGTTGCTTGGGATAAACTTCAGGCTAACACATGACCCTCACCAGGATAAATGGTTATAATGTATGGAACTGCCATAAATTCTTTCTTTTTTTAACAATATATATTATATTTTAACAATAACTGAGTTGTCGTAATGGATAAGTGTTCATATCTGTTGGGATATATTTTAACAAGTTCTCTTACAAGCTATTAGTTAAGTTCTCCCCAAACGAGCTTGATGGGCCGAATGGCCTCCTCTCGTTTGTAAATTTCTTATGTTCTTATGTTCTCTTAATGCGTGAATTTTGCAAAAACATACAACCAAATTTCTGAGGTATATTAAATATGAATCAATATCATTAATTTGCATTCAGAATTAATCACACCGGTTACTCATAATAATGCATAAATAACCAACCCTGTAAAACTGAACCACATTTAAATATTCCTATAATGCGTAACACTTTAAACACTGACTGACTGCAATATGCACTGTATTTTTGATATAACGCGCGTTGTTGTGCTAACTAGCTAACCACTTAGCAACAAATTAAATTTATGGCTCAGTCAGTTTAATACACTTTCACTGAGTTTAATTTTGTGAGAGTGCATAATCTAATTGTGTGGCTATTTAATTTCATATTTCATGCAGACACACAGCTGAGAAACAAACTAACAACATCGGTGTACGGGCTGACTTATAATAATGGTGTTTAAACTAGCCTATGCGTACTGATCTCACAGTCACGCCGCCGCCAATTCGTAACTTTCCTGCAAACGCGGCCTCGTCTGGGTTCGGCAAGGACTCGGCTCCGATCTCGATGTTCCCCGGTTCCCCCATTACGGCCATCGTAGTAACTTCGGCCTCCGACTCGGTATCCGAGTTCTCCCCCTCCTCTCCCGGCACAACGGCGGTGGCTTCGGGCGCCTCCTCCAGCCCGAGTTCCTTCGCCGCCGATTCGGACTCGTCCATTTCTCCGGCCTCTGCCGATTTGGGCCGAAAGCGTCCGAGGGGAAAGTCGTCAGACTGCAAACGCGGCTTGGCAAATTAAAGACTGCAAAAAATTAAGCCACAAAAAAAAACACTCTCACCGAATTAACCTGTTAAAATATAATAACATATACTTGTACGCCAAAATGAAAGTCGAAAAGCAATGGCTTAATGGCTTCCTTCTCCCTTTTTGTTGCTGCCGATGGCCCGACAGGAAGGAGGCGGAACGGAAATTGTCGAAAGAAAACGAAATGACACGAGATTTCTTTAACGGCAGTTGCTTTGTGTTTCTGCTCAATTACAATTATTTTAAATCGAAATTATATAATTTATGCTAGCGGACGTTTTTATACACGGCACCTTTGCTACCTTGAAACAGTTTTATATGCACTATTTTCTCAAGTTCGCAATAGTAGAAACCTTTCTGGTTGTCCATGTGCGACTTGGGCTGTCCATGTACAAAGTCTCCAGGCTACCAGGACTATGTTTTATAACATAGAGAAATGTAGATAATGACACTTATTCAGCGGCATTTTAAGGCATTCAATTTATAAAATATTGGAGCTCATTTATCAGCTATTAATTAAGTAGGCCTGTTTGTTTGTCAGGTTCATAACACTCCTTTATAAATTACATGTTATGAAGAAATATATCATTCAGTGGCACAGAACTGCTAACATATAAGGACCTAAATTTAACAATTTCTTGGTGGGCTATGCAAAATGGAGTCTCTACAGTCTTATTTAAAAAGGAGGTTTCCAACTTGCCAAAGCAGCACATATATCAGTGACCCAAATCTTTAGAAATAAACGTAAAGGGCAGTATTTTATTTCAGATGCTTTACATTCTGTAAGGTGTTTTCTTGCATTTACAACCCAGAACACCCTCTTTGTTCCGGCCTTGCACTTTATTTGCACTATTGTCTGCCGCAATGCATGTGTATTAAACATACCATATTTAATTGCCCATATACATTCATATTTTTATATCGATGCTTCCAACCATCCATTTTCTGTAACTCCATGTCCTATTAAGGGTCGCAGGAAATCTGGTCGCAGGCGCAAGGCAGGGAACAACTCCAGGATGGGGTGCCAACTCATTGCAGGACACATTCACATACCATTCGCTCACATTTGCACACCTATGGGCAATTTGGTAACTCCAATTAGCCTCAGCATGTCTTTAGACTGTGGGGAGAAACCGGAGTAATCAGAGGACATGGGGAGAACATGCACATTCCCCATATCCTGCTTATATGTTCATATTCATATTTATTATTATATGTATTTTTCCTAAGTGTTGTCCTGTGTCCGGTAACTGAGTGTCCTTGTCTTCTTACCCTCTGCCTGGCTGCAGGAAACAGAAGTAACAGAAGTACTCAATACTTGTATTAGTACAAACAACAGCAAACCTTTCAAATCCTTTGAATCCTTTAATAGTGTGCAGCTTTACTTTATAATTGCAATTATATTGACATCACAGTAGCCAGTAGCTATATTTGTACTTTTAAAAGTAGAGTCAACCAAAACCATTTGAAATGATTTAATAATGAAAAGCTATATGGTGCTCTGGATTTTTACATCAATTATACTGATTCCAGTTGTAAACTTACGTATTACATGTCCTCTTTTTCCATGTAGAAATGGAAGATTTCTGGCAGATAACGCACATACATATCAGTGTGGTTACTCTTTCCATTTGATTTATTTAATCAGTTGCACCAGTAGGGGGGGAAGGAAACTGGAGTACCAGGAGGAAGCCTGTGCAACACGTGGAGAACAGGTAAACATGTAACCCTCCACACGCAGAACAGGGGGAAGCTTCACCTCTGTAACCCTGGCAACAGTGCTGTCACTGAGACACCATGCTGCCCAATACTAAAAAGAGGATTTCATGTTATTTCTCATATTTGTCCCCAAAATACCTGATGTTACAGTAAACAAAACATTTTTACATTGTGAAAATAATAAAATAATATTTTTCCTGTCTTCTGAAACATAGGACATCACAGTTCTGAAAAGGTTTTCAGCATCTCAAAATCTAGTCACATAAGTAGCATTAAGTTTTACATTTTCATAACACCAGTTTAATGGGAATTATAAGAAATATAATCTGTAAACAAACCAGAGGACCCTCTTTTCTGTGTATTTCACATAATAAAGAACTATTGTATTGATGAAAACATCAATTGATAGGACAAAAACAATAAGAGACGATACAAAGCGATAGCAATACGAAGTCATGAGACAGCTGGTGATATTTATGATCAAGAAAAAGAATACAACAGGGCTGTCAGCTCTCTCGCATCAGGCATGACACTCACGCTTTCAGACTCTCACTCTCGCACAAGAAATCTTCTGGCAAATCTGTATTATTCCATTATAAACATAAAGTTAGCTACATCAAAAGCACTGGGGTAGTTTGCAAACCCTACAGACTATTTACAAGGTAATAAAACTCTTACATACATGTGTATGTATTCTGGCCTAGGTTAATAATTATCATCTCAAATTGAAAATCTCATTCCAGCCAGCTGACCAAAGAGTCCGCCCTGAATCAATGTTAATGATCATCGTTAAATCATTGTTTCAATATCTGTTACATTATGATCTTCACTTCCTGCAACACGTCATCAAAACTTTCTTAATATAAAGCCTTTCTCTCTGCATCCTTATCCTTGTCTTTAAATATATTGAGTAATAGTGCCAAGTTTCAAGATGGCGCAGCAGAGGTCAGACACCCTCGCTCTGATCAGGCTGAGTGCTTATCTTATCTTTTACTTTCTTATGTATAGATTATGTACAGGTGAATATATTTCATATATTTTTTATTTTATATTGTTATCTTTATATTTTATTATTCTCTTATCATGCACAGCTGCTCGGAGTGACCAAGGTCACATTTCACTACATGACATATGTGTACAACTATGTACGTGACGAATAAACCTCTTGAATCTTGAATCTAATAACTTTTCAGAATGATATATTTACTGCCTCTGACACTCAGCACTTGATCAGGCACACCGAAGGGATCAGCCTTGCTTATTCTTCTGGAAATGTATCAGAAAAACAGAAATTTGATCGTCTTTGACTACTTGATCCCAAATAGTCTTTTAATAATATTTAAATAGTATTAAGGGAGTATCTGGGAGGGCCTCAGAGTAGAACTGTTGCTTCTTCACATCAAAAGGAGCCAGTTGAGGTGGTTTGGACACCTGGTGCGGATGCCTCCTGGGCGGCTACCCAGAGAGGTTCTCCGTGCATGTCCAACAGGGAGGAGGCCCCGGGGCAGACCCAGGACCCGCTGGAGGGATTATATCTCCTGGCTGGCCTGGGAACGCCTCGGCGTCCTCCCCGAGGAGCTGGTAGAGGTAGCAGGGGAGAGGGAGGTCTGGGTATCTCTCCTGAAGCTGCTACCCCCGCGACCTGAACCCCGGACAAGCAGCAGATGGATGGATGGATGGATGGATGGATAAATAATATTAAAATAAGGACTCCTAATTGAAGGAACGGGTGGTGTGCTGTCTACCTGCCTATACATTAATATAGTCAGTGAGTGTCAAGTTTTTAATGCCAGTGCAATAATGGCATGTAAAACATTCCCGTTGTAAGTAATATTGCATAATGTAACACTAAAAATGTTATAGGTGTGTATAAGCAATCTGTTCCCCATTCAGATATAATTGGGTAAATGAAAGTGACAGACAGTTGAATGCAAGCCATTGCTCATAGTTTTTAAGTCTAAAGGATCGTTTTCGATTATATTTTTTTGGGCGTGTGGTGAACATATCAAATGGATCTTCTGATCTATGCAGAAAAAAAACAGCGTTATTGAGAAACGTCCTGGTACTGGAAACGTTGTCATAAGGAAAACTTCATCTCCCAGAATGCACCTCTGTAAAACCCCACTAATCTCATCATCCCAGAGCTTTTGAGTTCCATGGATCAGAGCCGAAGAGTGAAGATAAGCGAATCGTATTATTGCTTTGGGATCTTGCAAGATTTAGATCGAGCTGGGGAAAAGGGCTGAATCTGAGACAGAGCAATGAAAATGGACTTAAATACCATTATAGAGAAGATGAAAACTGGCGAGCAAGATGCCGCATTGATGGCATTGCAGGCGTATAATAAGGAGGTAAATGTGCGTTATTAACTTGCAATTAATTATATTGTGTTTAAAATTAATGTAGGTTATAAATTACCATAAATAAATACACTGTAGAAAATTATATATACATATATACAAATCTTACAGCAACTAAGCAAAGCAGATTAATTACTAAGAAATTGGCACGTATTAAGTTCCAACATCATACTGACCCAAAATTAACATTAAACGAAAAGTAGTCTTCGTTAAAAGAATTGTGTCGCCAAAACATATAATCGACCGCAAACGACAGGGATACCGCGTTATTTGTTAATTCTACATTAAGCAACATGTCTTCGCAGCTGCATATCATGCGCTACATGTAAACATGTTTTGCACAATGTCTGATCATTAATGTAAGAGACATTGTGTTTATTCTGAGTTTTTTTTTTCTCTCCTTGTTCTTGCCTTCGCCAACAGCTGTTTCCCTGCCGGTTTTAGCCTTCAACGCAAGGGTAGATGCATTATATAGCCTATAATAAACTATAGATGATGTAGTTATCGGTGCTGTCATGTAACACAACAATGTTTATTGAAATGAACAGAACTGGATTAACTACACGTAGGCTAACAGTCGTGTCAATAGCCTATGTATTTTCGTGCCGCCTTATTGTAAAAAATTAATTCTGCCGAAGCCGCATAAAGGTTTTTAGAGTAGAATCGATGTAACTTGTTGAACGACGATACGGCACGTTATGTGCGCTATAGAAAACAGTACAGCAGGACATGTTTTTTTAAAAATTACTATATATATTATAATGTTTATAATCAAAACTCTACTTGTTACTGTTGCGGTACAGGCTACTGCAGCGGTGCCTTGATGACAATCTTCGTCTATATGAGTAGTGTACTGTTACCATACTCTTACTACTGTATCCTTTGATTAACTCGGTTTCCAACTCTTTGATTAATAGCTGTAAGAACTGGAGAAGCAGTTCAAGAAATTGTCATTCTAATGACTCCTAGTTAATTTGCAGCAGTATCATGAGGATGGTGGATATATTTTGCACATGGGAATAATAAAATATTCTTAGTGGCATGTTGTAATATGAAAATCCAATTTTAAATTATTTTAACTTTTAATTAAAAGGAATATTCCAAAGAAATTGATCTTATCTGTGCTATAATGGATGGACACCTTTATGGTTGCAGACTATGTCAGTTTTCCATTGCGGGCTTCATCCTTGGAAATCCTGTATCTACCAACAGAGAGAAATGACTGTCTGAAACTTGATGTCACTTGGGCCATCCATCTGTCCTTTTATCAGTGTGTCTGTACATGTGCCTTTGAGTGTGTGGTGTCACCACAATTGGATTAAGCTGAACGATCAGCACAAATAATTCCTCGGGCCCTACTAAATCCTGCACGTCTGACCGTCACCCGTTTTAGCCCAGTAAGTGAGCTTTTTCATCACGAGCGTCCTGTCAGGTAAATGGTTTTATCAAATTTTGGACGCTGCCGGGATCCAACTGATGCCTCTTTTATAGAAACCTCCCTGGGTAGTCAAGGACTATGCAATGAGACAAGCCAATGTTCATTAGGAGGTTACTCAGTCTGTGGCCTCGAAGTATTTTTCTGACTCACACGCCATTTCCTGTTTGCTACACATTCAGCTCAGGGACAAAAGTGACGAACCCCATTAATTACCAATATAACGGCAAAACTTCTTATTAAATAACCTGACTGAATGATTTAATCCACAAACAAGCACCAATTTACTGACAGATGTTTTTCTCTTTTTGTGTGTCTCTTTTAGAAAAGCCAGTGCTTCATGTTTAACACTAACGAACAAGAAGAGAGAGAGGTATGGATATATTCATCGAAATTTGCATTTATGTGCAAGCAACGTATTTCATTTACAGCATCAGAACTCTTGTAAAAGGGAATTTGGCCATTAAGCCTGTTTCCAGAGAAACAGGTTCTGTCACTCTGAAACACATCATATTTTATAACTGCAGGAACATGAAATGTTATAAGATGGACAGGACTAAGGAGTCCTGCACATCTTGGCACTTCTTGTAGAAATCATAATCAAATAAGGGTTTACAAATATGTTTTTAGAATGAGTATTGTAATAACTATCAATGGTTTCAACTGTTGATTCTTTTGTTAACTCTTTTCTCATCTACTTTCTCATTTCTTGCCTGCCTTTGTGTTAGGATGGCCAGTTGCAAGAGGTATAAATGTAGAAGATGTTTAACGTTGTAGTTCAGCATGGCTGTAAAACCCAAGGCTTATTCCAGAATGACAGTAAGGCTTTACTTTCAGTGAGAAAACGGCGAATCATTCAAAATCTATGGGAATACTGACCACGATTGGCTTTTTTGAAATTGTGAATAAGAACCAGAGGGTTTTATTACACAGCAAAATGAATAAGCCGTAGGTTTACGTTATATTTTATATGTTTCAAATAGTCCAAGCTAATCTATTTATAGGCTCTATGGAAGTTTTATAATGCGTCTTTACACAATGGAATTGTTAAATTTTGTTTCAGGGTATTTTCATTATCAAAACATAATTGGAGCACGTTTCCTCCGTAGATAGGAAAAGATTTAGCTGATTTCTGTTAACGCATAAGGAGAAATCCACTCTTTCATTTTCAGCACCTGTCTCAAAATCTACTCATGACACATTCGGCCCGTTAGCTACTGTCACCCGCACTGAATGATTGCCATTCATCTGCAGTTTTTAATTCCCCTCTGCACTAAAATCCAGAGGATGAACGAAATGATTACTAGGTTAACCAAAGACAGGATACTGTCTACTTGGTCTCCCTAATCTAGGAGTTTAAGCAAAGCAGCTTAGCAGACCTGGCTTGCTTTGGGTTTACATCAGTAGGGAACCTGGATGCCCCACAAGTCCTTTCTGGCTTCTTGCCTGGCTTTTCTGGAATGACATCAATGATTTACAAAGAGCCAAGCAGAGCTGGATGTCCTAGCATTTTATTCTCTATACCTGTTGTATTGTTCTCTGTGGTATTGTCTGTTCTATGGCTTGGAATAACACATCCACAAACATCAATTAAACCAGAATCCACAGACGACAGGTGTGTAACTGAGCAAAGGAGAAATGTAAATTCTAATTTACTACAAATAAACCTCCAATCGATATCTGCTCCTCTGTTCCGCATGTGCTTAGTGTGACCACAAGAAAAATGACTGATCTTTCCCATACAAGATAAGTGCAGACATTGTGTCCCCACAAAACAACTTAGTCTTTATTGAGTTGCACATTTTACTGAAGTCATTCATTATAAATGCTTTGCTGAAACTTCCTGCAGCACAGCTTTATCTGGAACAAGAGTGGTTAACTGTTCTGCCATCTTCAGTCCTGTACAGCAACGATACAAGTTAGCCTGAGAAGAAGAGAAAGATAGATTAAGGTTTAGATTTCCTTGGATTTCAAAGCACATCCTGTCTCCTTCCCCAGTCACGGTGGAAACAGTTGCCAAAAAACCCTTCTGAAGCTTCAGGCAGTCTGTTTACTAATCACAGAGCTAAATATGTGGCCTCTTCATTAATCCAATGGTCCTGCCCACAGTACCCTTCTAGAAGCTAATTGTCTTTTTTGCAACAATTGCAACAGCCTTTGAGAGAACTCAAAAATGACAAAGCTTGGTGTTTTGATATTCACGGCATTACACCGGTTTGTTTATTCTGTGATCGGTGCTTAAGATCAGCACCGAGAAGGTGAAAATGCACAGAAATTTCACCATCCAGTCTCATCCAGCAATGCAAAGAAGCAATACTGATGCAGCATGGGTACTGCTGCTGTTTGAAAGGAAGTTAGAAGCTCAGCATAAAGAATGATAGAGCTTTAAGATTTAGAACAGATTGTATAAGATGCTCTTATTAAGTGAATCACTTCTGTAGGCCATTGAGACGGTCTGTCTTACTTTCTCCATATTCTTAACAGTCAAAGATCTGCCCTGACTAAACTTTAAACCTTAAAGCCAGTGCAGTGGGCACTGTCCACATGAATTTGTCACTAGGTGCTTTCATGATCGAGTCCTTAAATAGCACATCACCCCCAGGTACAACTGCTGTGGCTGTGGGACATTATCACTGAAAGCTCTTTGTCCCTAAGCATCGATCTGACATCGATCTGAGCCATTTAAAAACAAGGTCTTTGCCCGGCCTCCTGCCATCTCTACTTAGCTCTTCTCCACTTCACTTGTGCTGGTAGTAGGGATGAGGGGGATGGTTACCACTGTGCTTGTGCCCGCAGCGGCTGGGGGAGCTGGTCCTGGGCTTCCTGGGGAGGGACCTGCAGCCTTCCTGCCAGCTGGCCTGCCTGGAGACCATCCGCATCCTGTCGCGGGATAAGAACAGTCTGGGGCCTTTTGTCACGAGAGGCGCGATCCAGACGCTGAGTCGGCACGCGGGGCTCGCGCACAGCGGGGGCGCCACGCTCGAGATCCCCGACCTGGACGTGATCGTGGAGGCCCTCAAGTGCCTGTGTAACGTGGTCTTCAACAGCGAGGCGGCGCAGGAGGCCGGAGCCCAGCTGGGCCTGATGGGCAGCCTGGCCGAGCGGCTGAAGCAGTGTCGCGGGCGGGAGTGGAGCCACGAGGTACGCTTCTTCGACCTCCGGCTGACCTTCCTGCTGACGGCTCTCCGCGTGGATGCCCGCGTTCAGCTGGCCCGCGAGCTGCGAGGGGTCAGCCTCCTGGCGGAGGCCCTGGATGCCACGCTGGACCTGCGCTGGGTGGATACCTTCGAGGTGGCACGGGCCGATGCGGAGGACGGGATCCCGCCCCCGTTGCTCGGCCGAGAGGAGACAGAGCGGACGATGGAGATCCTCAAGATTCTCTTCAACATCACCTACGACACCAACCGCCGCAAGGTAGATGAGGTGAGACTCCTATGGTAGCATCCTTCTGCCCTTTGTGTATAAAAAACCACATTGTGGGGATCTTCCCCTACATTGTTCTTCTCATGAAGTTTTTGGTTCTTCATTTCCTTGGTAGGAGGAAGCAGCCACGTACAGGCACCTTGGAGCCATCCTCAGACACTGCCTGATGAGCTCGGCTGACGGGGAGGACCGCACCGAAGACTTACATAGGTGAGGGATACACTGACGCGACAGCCACACTTACCGCCATTGTGGGGTTTCTTATAAAGGGAGCAATTTGTCACCATTTATAGCGTTTTGTCTTTCCTGAAAATTGGAACGAAGGAAATTGGATGTCTATGGAGATTTGCTCGCGAGACTCTATTATGCAGTCTCAAAGGGAATATTCCCAATCGAAATATGATTGCCGTTATAAAGAGCACACGGAGTTGGCTGGGGTTTGGGTCATGCTGAGGAACCGCGTCGTCAGCACCGCCGAGGGGGATCCACAATCCCTCACCGACAGCTTTGCATTATTTCCTGTTTGCCAAGCGATGAAGGAGTGAGTCAACAGATAGTGAGTCAACGGAATCCAGTGCTGTGGCTTTTCTGTGCTCGCTGTATTCGTGCCGCTTGTCTTTAACACCAAGACCCGTTTCACACATTTGCTGGTCGGTCTAGAATATCTCGGAATTCAATTATAAATTAACTATATTATGTTTACCTAAAACCTTTCACAAATATTATCAATTTGGTCTGATGACATTTCTATCAACTGGTATGAAGATAGATATTTTTTATATTAAATCATCATTTGTACTGAATCTCAGAGCAGAAAACACAAAGTTGATTTAAAGAAACCGGATTAAAATGCTTCCTGCAGTTCCTCAAATGTGATCTGTAAAAATAAAAGATCCCTAGACATTTACAAAGACTGACTCACCGGCCATTTGCTTCATGGTAATAACCTAAAAAATTAGCCGGTGGAGATGCCTTGTTGGATTAAGCTGGCCTGAGCCAAACATGCAATGCCAGCGGCCATTGTGTGTGACCTTGCTGAAGTGCGACCTCGTCTCCGTCCCCCTTCACAGCCACACGGTGAACCTCCTGGGGAACCTGCCACTACCTTGTTTGGATGTGCTACTCATTCCCAAGGTGCAGCAGGGTTCCATCGAGTACATGGGCGTCAACATGGATACCGTCAACATGCTGCTGGAGTTCATGGAGAAGAGGCTGGACCGGGTGAGCATTGTCGTAACCAAAAGGCCAGGCTCCCGACTTTGGTCAGCTGGCTGGGGTGAGATATTCAACTTGAGACAAGTTTGCACACACTAGCGCATGAATGTACATGTATGTAACAGTTTTATTACATAGTGGTAGGGTTTGCAAATTATTTCAACGCTTTTGGTGTAGCTAATTTTAGGTTCATAATGGAATAATATAGATTTGCCGTAAGATTTCTTACGTGAGTGTGAGTGTCTGAAAGCGGGAGTGTCACGCCAGATGCGAGCGAGTTGGCAGCCCTGGTAAGGCCCTCAGGGATTAGTGCACTATAGTCTGATTGCATGACCCATTAAGTCACAGTACTTTGGTAATATGCTTATTACAACACTGTCTCCATTTTCAGTATTGCTCTCACCATCTCCCCAATCCTTAGAGAGGTATTTTTAGTTATTTATCTGTGCAGACACCTGCAAGGTGCTTGTGGGTTAGGAGCTAGGCTGTCTGTTGTTGTTTTGAAATGTATTATGAAAGATACCTTAATGCCCTAAGGGGATTGCCCAGGTAGATCGCAGCTCGCCATGTCATCAAAGCAAGGTGGTAGATTTATGGTTGCTGTCACACGTCTGGCGAGACCCTCAGGCTTTCAGACTCTCACTCAAGAAATCTTATGTCAAATCTACATTATTCTATTATAAATGTAAAATTTGCTACATTAAAAGCCTTGGGGTAGTTTGCAAACCCTACAGACTATTTACAAGGTAATAAAACTGTTACAGACATGTAAATGTGTGTGTAGACTTGCCTGAATTGAAAATCTCATGCCAGCCATCTGACTGAAGTTGGGGACACTGTATGACAAGTTAAGACAGTCACATTGGCCGCAGGGCTGCTGACAGTTTCCATCCAAAGACTGGAGCATAAAACTAGGAACAAGTAGATACAGCTTCAGGAGATTGGTGTATGATCACCACCATCAGAGCTTGAGCCACTGGCTATGATTTGGCCATTTCTGCCATTTTCTGCAGCAGATCATAAAATGTATTTTTTGTGCTGTATGTTTTATCTCCAGGGAAAAAAGCTGAAAGAGACCCTTCTACCTTCCTTGAATCTCCTGACCGAGAGTGCCCGCATCCACAGAGAGACCAGGAAGTTCCTGAGGATGAAGGTGGGGCCTTCGACACTATCGCCCACCTACGCTGTGTATCTGGCTGTGAGTGGATACGGCGTGCTATTGTGTGCCTGTTTTTCTTGTGGGACCGTGCGTGTGAGCAGGTGCTGCCCCCACTGCGCGACGTCAGGAACCGGCCTGAGGTGGGCAGCGCTCTGCGTAACAAGCTGGTGCGTCTGATGACCCACATTGACACCGACGTCAAGCACTGTGCCGCCGAGTTCCTCTTCGTGCTCTGCAAGGAGAACGGTACGCAGCTCTCGCGGTGGCATGGCAACGGTGACGCCTCGTCCAGTTTAGAAAAGAACTGGTTTTCTGTCACACGCAAAAGGCATTTTGTAAATGACACGCCCAGCTTCTTAGAGTGATCAGCTGACAGTGGACAGCACTGTAACCTCACACCTCCAGGGTTTGGGGTTTAGATCCCACTTCTACTGTGTGTGTGGTGATGCTTTTCCCATAATGCTTTGCATGCTCCAACCTCCTGCTATAGGCCATAGATATGAATTCCACGAAATGACACCTCTAAATTATCCGTAGTGTGTGGCCTGTGATGGACCCGCACCCCAGCCTTGGACCCTGTGCTGCCTGGGAGGGGCTCTACGCCTTCCCATCAGCCAACTCTCCTTAGCACAGGCAGATTATTGCACAGTTCAGTTTCAAGAACATGGACAATAATGTCGGATTAAATTCCAGGGGGGTCTGTGGTTTCAAATTACTGTAAAACAATTCAGTTTTGTAAGTGGGTAAAATGATAACAGTCGCTCCGATATGTGATATGTATTATGGGATACATAAATGACCATTTTCCAGTTCTGTGTTGTGGCACTTTTTACTCAGCTGTGTGTTGGATCCCCCCATCCCCCCCATCCCCACTGTAGTATCTCGGTTCATCAAGTACACGGGCTACGGCAATGCAGCTGGACTGCTGGCAGCTCGGGGCTTGATGCGGGGAGGAAGGAACCCCACCCATTACTCTGAGGATGAGGACAGTGACACTGAGGAGTACAGGGAGGCCAAACCCCAGTGAGTGACATCACATCATGTGTGATGGGGGGGGGGGGGCAGGAGGGGTCACTGTACATCCAGGAGATACTGTTGGATCCCGGAGGTTCCTGTCATGACGTCATTCGGCCTCATCCTCCTTCCCCGTCAGCATAAACCCTGTGACCGGGCGCGTGGAGGACGAGCAGCCAAACCCTATGGAGGGCATGACGGAGGAGCAGAAGGAGCTGGAGGCCATGAAGCTAGTGAAGATGTTTGACAAGCTGTCCAGGTGAGAGGACACGTCCAGCCCCAGGGCAGCCCAACCATATGGACTCGCTGTCTTTGGCTTCCTTTCTGATTCGACAGACACACTTTAATCTTCATTTATTGGTCAACCTGTTACTTAGGTCATTTTTAACCACCTGGGCACAATTACAGACATCCATGAATTCTGTGTGGTGTCCAGAAACACGTGGCCCTCATGACAATAACAGCACTTATTACACTTTCAGTAATTTATCCACATTCTGACTATTCAGTAGCCATTCATCCTCCGAACACTAGGGGCAGTGTCTTTAGGGTGATTGGCTGACTGCCGGTCCATGCCAGTGCGATAAGGACACGTGCTCTAGGCTTACTGGCGGTGCCACAAAGAGCTGCAGCATGCCAACAGGCACCCCTTTATGGCCCGTGCCCTGCCTCTCGGTAAGAGCCAATCGACGGGCTGTGGCTGACAGGGCCTCAAACAGCACATGCGGACAAACCCAGCCCCCTCCCTTCCATACACCAACTCTGTGGGCTCCAGGCCTCTAACTGCTAAAAATATCCACATGCATTTCTGCAAGGAGACATAAGTACAACTCTGTGTGCCTTGATTTATGTGCCCCCAAGTGGCTCAGCCAGTGTGGCAGGTCTTTTTCAGCCCTAACGCTTCAGTTGTCACGCTTGTTTCGTGGGAGTGCTGCATTCCCAGCTTCCTCGGGAGGGGGGGGTGCTTTCTGGCCAACTGCTTCTCAGGGCCTTCCTACAGACTCGTGGGCTTGACAGTGTCCGGTCACCAGGAGGGAAAGAAAAACAACACTCCCTAAGTTGCTGCTGGGCTCCTCTCTAGATCATGTGAACTGTCATGTGAACCGCAGTGTGAAAAATAGGCCATCTGCTCGACGCAGTTCCCTCTCTGGACACCAGAGGTCAGAGCACTGAGGACAGTGGAACCCGAAAGCCTATGTCTTCCTTTCATGGTGGCCATGCAAGCATTCTGTGGTGTTTTGAAAATGAAAAATTACTTAGAATAGACATAATCTGGCTAGATACAGGCTTACATGACTTAATACACAACTTAATCAAGTTGTGACGTTATGTTTGCAGAGGTCATGTGATCCAGCCCATGAAACTGACAGCTGATGGACAAATGACTGCCCTGGAAGCCGCCGACTTAGAGATGCTGAAGCCCCAACAACCAAGGCCACACAACTCCGTCAGTGATGAGGACAGCAATTAGGAAGTGGGGGGGGGGGGGACTCAGGTTTTTTCCTCAAATAGATCAGATGCTGTATTAGGTAGAGCTATGTAAAAATAAAAGGACAGCCATAAGGATTTACACTGTTGTGCTTATGTCACCAGCCTGGTGACTGGGTTCCGAACTCTTGCACAGCGTGAATATGACTATCGGACAAAAAAATACTAGATAATCTCTCTTTCGCTGTGCAAAAACTGTTTGTTTCCAAGAAATCACCTCATTTTCAGAACAGACACAGAGAAATGACACGTTAAAAAGTGTGACACCTCTGACCCACCCCCTTTCCCCTCTTACTGTGGTCCCATTGGCTAAGCATGCCCAGTGCTGTGCTCCCATTGGCTATCCACAAGCAGCACTTTAGAACAGTGCTGGTAATTGAACGTCCAACTTTTTTTTTCTTATTTTGCATAGTTCGTAAATGATCAGGTTTTACTGAGTTTAATCTTCAGTTCAGATACATGAATAAATTAATGAAGCAGGTGACATTGTACCTGAAACGCAATCCACAATTTAGCCCTTTTAAAATGACTTATCGATTTACCGTTTGTTTCTTGAAATATCACAGAACAAAGACATTTAATATTTTTCATGAAATGTTGTGAAGAACTTAAGTCATCTCAGAATAATTTCATTTTATCAAAATGTTTTTGGGAGCTGTATGGTGTCATTTATGGGTTAGAATAATTCAGGAATTATAAGGCAGAAACATGAGGAAAATATAGTAAAAGACAAAATATCTGTATTTATGTTTAATACAAACTTTTGAAAAAAGTTTCAGAATTGTCACCTCACATTCCTATTTTCTCCTGATTTAATAAAGAATTAAAGCAGCAGTTTAAACATTTATAATGACCAATTCTGCATTTATTTGGATAAAATGCCACTGAAGGAGAAGAACATTCTTGGTGGAAAGTTAGCAGTAATTACTAATAAATTAAAGCTGGACCAAGCAGGGGCAGCTTCAGCTACCCCCACATCATGGACAGTCGTGTCACATGCACAGATCACTACAACTTCTACCTGATTAGGTGTGCAGGGTGACAGCATGGAGGGAGCTGGCCAGCCCAATGTCCTCCTGTCTGGGCCTCAGAGAAGGATGCTTGGTGATTGGTTGCCATTTGTAGGTAGCACAGATGGAGAATATAGATTGTGTAGGGCAGAGTTTCCCAAGGGAAACACTTGTGTAGGGCTTCCCAGGGGACAGAATACAGATACAGAAAAATTAAAATATCCTGTACATCCTTAGCCTCGATTAGGACAAATGAGAAAAGTGCATTTAGTCACGAACATTATTTCCTTGGTTTCCTCAGGTTTTCAAGGTCTTTACATATGGGATTCTATATTAAATACTCATCAGTATAAACCCCATCTTGCTCTCGATGACACACACAGGCACATATACAGGGGAGAGCGAACTTGGGGGTCAGAGCACAGGGTCAGTCAGTGAGCAGCACCCCTGGAGCTGGGGGTTAAGGGCCTTACTCAAGGGTCCAAGGACACATGGTAGCCTCCTGAACTACACACCGCTTCCTATAGGAACATAAGTGTATCTAGACATGAATCTTCTACCAAGGGACTGCATCACGAAGCAGGATTTCTTCGTGAGCCAGATAACTTGTTGGATTTAAGGTACCCGAGTTTAAATGGACTTTTTCCTCATTCACTTACACTTAGCCCATACTACCTTAAATCCAACAAGTCATCTGGCTAAGCAAGAAATCCAGCTTTGTGATACAGGTTCAACTAACAAAAAAAAAAAAAAACAGCCAAAAACTCCAGTTTCACAGCCAACAGATTTTCAGTTCAGGTGAACAGGTGATTCGAAAATGGCTAAAGTGTAAGAGTATCTCACGATGGGCTGGCCATCCATTCAGGGTGTGCAACACCTTAATGCCTATATGCCTTAATAGGTGCATGTGTTGTCTGTGTGTGTGTGTGTGTGTGTGTGTGTGTGTGTGTGTGTGTGTGAGCATCATAGCTTTTGATTGCTGTTAGCCATCAGCGAATTCAGCTCCTCCTTGCAGCCCATAGCGTCCACCAGCCTGCGGACTCCATCCACGATGTCACCCAACTGGATCACGTCGTTTTGCCGAGGGGAGCGGCCGGCAAAGGGCCCTA
Organism: Gnathonemus echidnorhynchus; assembly: GCA_026776725.1. Classification (NCBI taxonomy): domain Eukaryota; kingdom Metazoa; phylum Chordata; class Actinopteri; order Osteoglossiformes; family Mormyridae; genus Gnathonemus; species Gnathonemus echidnorhynchus. The sequence goes on along the minus strand of JAODJU010000018.1, from coordinate 4,793,234 downwards.
CGAGATCTCGATTGATCAGGAGCCGCGGCACAGAGTTGCGAACGGCATAGGCCAGGCTGGCAAAAGGCTCCACCTGCACCAGATCATTACAAGATGGTATCAATTAATGGTTGAGGCCCCAGTGCTCACAAATCATGACCTACTGCCGTCTCCAGAACTTTCTTTATAATGTGAACTTCAGGTTTTCCATTTCCTTCCTGAACTCCACGGTTCTTCGAGTGGTCGGACTCACCTCCAGTGCTGTCCCCATGACGATGAGTAGGTCAGCGACGGGGAAGTCAGTGAGGTACGAGAAGAACTGGAGAGGAAGCTCCTCACCAAAGAAAACGATATCGGGCTTGATGACACCCTTGCAGGTAGAGCACTTGGGGACTGTCCCTGCCATTATGTCAGGCTGTCAGGCATCAGGAAGAAGAAGTAGTTCTTAAATATTTTTTAAAATATATACAAATACAGAATCTGGTAAATCATTTTAATTATTTAACTCATAATTTGAACATTTTAACTCCACACTTGAATTAAAAGCTGATTTGAATGATTTTATTAATGTTCTCTTACGCCTCCCGGTAAAAAATAACTGCAAAACTACATAAGATGGAAAAACGAGTTTGATGTTTGTAGTTATTTTTAAATATTCTCCGTGGGCCCTGTACTGCATAAGCACTGGATGGTGGACAGGTGGGATAATGCCACTGCAAAAGAACATTTTTACGAATCCCAGATTTTGCCTGCGATAGGCGTGGTACCAGGCCGTCCCTCTACCCAGCGACCAGCCCCCGAGGGCAGTAAAGCACGGGATACTCACTCGCAGCTCCTCACCAGGGTACTCCTTCCGGCAAACAGTGCAGGTGGCTGTGGAAAACGTACCGTGGGCTTCCACCAGCTTCCGAGGAGGGATCCCAGCCACTGGAATCACACAGACATATTTTACACACATGGTTTAGGTGGGAATTCCACTGAGTATTTTTAATAGAATAACTGATTACTGACAGCAGTAATCAGTTTGCCAGACTTAGCAAGCTATTTTACTGCTATCTATCTGTCTATCTATCTGTATATCTACCTATATATTGGCGCACACGCAAGCAGGCACGTCTCCAGGCTGCGGCAGGCTACTCACTCCGCTCCAGCCCGTCGATGTTCTGCGTGTACAGCTTCAGCAGCTGGCCTTTATCATGCAGGAGTCGCATGAAGTAATGCGCCACGTTGGGCCGGTAGTTCCCCGGGTACAGCTCCTTGGCCAATGCGAAAAAGGGGTTGGGATTATGCTGGAAGTAACTGATATCAAAGATGGCTTCGGCGTACGGCAGGTTGTACTGCTGCAGGTTATCGTACAGACCGCTGCCAGGCGATCTGTACGCATAAAAAAATACAAATAATATTTATAATTCAATATGGGGGCTTGGCCAAACACATCCACATGCAATCCATAAGTCATTTCACTATACAGGAAATAAAGGAGAATATTCACCTGAAGTCTGGGATTCCGCTTGGTGTGCTGATTCCCGCTCCCACCATAACTACTATCTTCTCATATTCCCGCTCTCTAATGCCTCGGGCAATATCCTCCAAGGTTTTCTGTGTTGGGGGGGGGGCACTTCCTAGTGTGAACTGTCCCCGGTCACAGCTCCAAAAATGAAAACGCCTCCTGAGGATGAAGAGAGGACTGTTTGCTACACGTTATCTCAAATGCAGCAAAAGTAAAGGGGGGGGGGGGGATGGGTTGGGGATCAAACTGCAGATTGACAGTCGGCGGCTACACACCCATCAGATGGAGCGAGAAGCTGCTGAAGTCTTGTTCCTAAGCTTCCTAAGCAGTCATGTTTAAGGTGAAGGGCATTAGCTTGCTCTGACGCAAAGCAAGACAGCCCCCTTTGCTCCACCGCAAAAGTAAAGTGATGCTCTGAAACACAGATTGGATTGTGAGGGTTATGAGTGGATTCTGAAAAGAAGATTGAAGATTCTAGTCCAGGGAGGAGCAAAGCAGTTGTGCAAATTACATTTCAGGATGTATGTAAACATAGACAGGCATTTTGGGCCCAATGAAAGCATATCATATTGGGCCCCCAATCCAGACCAATGAAATTATGTTCCAATTTTTTCAGGCCCCTGACTTGACGCTTTTATGCCCCCCCCTGAATATAGATAATAAAGAAATGACAAAAACATCTGTGTGTCACATCTTGCCGTACCTCTAAGCAAAGAACAATTTTCTTCTTGCACTCATGTAGTCTGCACACTACACAGATGTTAACAAGGGGTGACATAAATCAGCTGAAAAACGCTGCCTTATGGAAGGTTTACCATGGCAGGTGAAAGGTTGGCAAACGATGACCTAGATACCAGGAGTGTGCACTGCACCCTCCAGGACGGCATGCAAGGGTCCTGCTTATGAACTTTAACTCTATATCTATCAAGTGTGAAACTTATTCAGCTAAGCATGTTAGGCTCCGTCTGACTTCTGGCAGACAAGGTAGCATATGTGTGGTTGGGCAAACACATTTCAAACCTTTGGCATTGATGCTGGAGTACGTGCGTTCTACCTTCATTTTGTCTCCGTACACAAATGATCGAATATCTGGTGACCAGTCTGACAAACTGCTGAAATGTGCTGATTCTGATTCTGCTTTACTTCTAATGGGGATGATTCCATATACTGACAAGAGGTGGAATATCTGTCACCCTGGTTGAATCATTCAAGTTCTTGAACACTGTCAGTCAAGAGGGATAAGTACATCACCATCATCACAAAGACACAACAGCATATAATGTTCCTCTTACAGCAACTGAACAAATGTCATCTTTCCAAACAGTATACAATCAATCCTACTCTACGCTGTGATAACTAAGTCCATCCTCTCATCTGCGATAGCTGTCTACTGCATCCTGCATCGGTTGATTCCCAGAGGAAACTGCAGCATGTTGTCCGATCTGCAGAAATGATTACCACCTGCAGGTTTCTTTCAATCCAGGAACTGTATGAATACAGGATAAGGAGATGTACTGGGAAAACCATGGCTGATATCTGCTGTGAGAAGTAACATCCGCTCCAAAAACTCCCCTCTGGTAAACGCCTACAGAACATAAGTAGTAAATCAAGTTGCCACTGGAACAGATTCTTCCCTCGTGCCTGAGTTTCTAATTAAGCAGAACTGGCCGGGATTCTAATCAGGGCGACCACAGTGCAACATGCATATGGACATCCTGTGCGCCACACTGCATTCCTTTTTGCACTACTTAGCTGTGTACTCTGAGAGGATAGAGAACTGTACAGTGCAGGGGTGTCCAACCTCTTTTTGCAATGAGCTACTTTTGCAAAGAAAATACCCTGGCGTGCCACGATTCGGGGTGTTCCCTCGGTATTATTTATTTGTATTTATTTTATTATATTTTTTTATTTTTTTTTTGGGGGGGGGGGGGGGGATTTTGTATAATT
>JAODJU010000018.1:4762570-4789698 GCA_026776725.1 Gnathonemus echidnorhynchus | reverse complement strand
GGGGGGGGGGGGGGGGGGGGGGGGATTGTTTATAACTTGTATCGCGATCGATTAGAGATGCCTTGGACATCGACCTGTTGGCGAATGCTGATACAGTGTAGTGTCTCAATGAATTGTATTTATTTTGTTCTGCCATTTAATGGAGGAAATTCACCAAAACAAATCCCTTGAATATGTGTGTAATATCCTTGGCGAATACATTTGATTCTGATACTGTCGAGGTTAAAGGTATAAATTAAGTAGAAGATTCTGTAGTGTTTACAAATTACAATGGCATTATAAAATGAATACTGGAATATAAACAGTTATTACATTGATCATTATATACAATACATATGTCATCCAAGGCTATATATATTTGACAAATCACACACACTGTCATATCTGTTTTACCTTTCATAGAAGAAATTCGTATTGCCTTTGACCTTACATTTTCACAAAATCTTAAGCGCGGAAACCGAATCAACGTGGAAGTCATCATGTTCGCTTCATTTATTCATAGAATAATTTATTTAGTTTACAAAACTTGGACTTTACTGAATTAAATTGAACCCCATAACGAGGAAAATAAAATACTCACTCAACTACAAAAACAGAGCTTTTGCGCTCTTAGATGGGTCACTAAACCAAGGGACAAAAATAGTATAAATACCGTAATATCTCTTAAATTTGATCTCAAGGAAAAGAAATGTAGAATTATCTATTACTATTTCTCCATTTCCATTTTAATGTTAAGTGCTACTGTTATTGTTGTTTTGGTTATTGTATTCGTTATTTTTTGTTATTTTTATTTAGAACAACACAAACCTAGGAGGAACTATTTCAACAAATTATTTGTTTCCTCTATACTGCCTATACTACGGTAGTAATGGCTGCCAGGTCATTACCCAGAGACCATTGCAAAAGCCGTGTGTATGTTTGAGATACAGTACTATTTTCTTTTTAATTTTACGGGGCGATACGTTGTAACAGACCGGCGATTACAATGAAAGATGTCACCGGGTACCTTAAACAGCAGCAGAGCAAGAGCTCAACGCCAGAAATGGCAACGGAATGGCACACTTTGGAGGACCTTTATAACAAAAAGTAAGGAGTAGAAAAGGCAAATATACTTCTGTCACAGTCAGAAACATGCGCTGAGTCATGTAGCTAGCTACAGAAAAGCCGCTTGACATGAGCAGGCCCACTGACTTCGTTAATGTGTTATTTGATTGATCTTGCAACAGACATTTTAGGAACACTGTCTACATTAGTGACTCTGCAAGACATGTAGTTTTCGGTTTTTGGTGTATCACACGGGCCCCTGTGTTGCGGTCCAGCACACTGCCTAATGCTTTCGGTCGCTTGGCTTCAGACAAACTCTGCTTGTCCGGATCTTCGTTGTGGACTTTTTAAGACACAGTTATTTATGCTAAATTAATTCAGTGCAATATTGTCATTATGTGGCGTATTTCGATTGACTTGGTGTTCCTCTGAAAACCCAATTTTCCCTTAAATATATGTTTTCATAAATTATAACGCTTTGAAAGTAATGAGCAACATTTTAAGTTGTCCTTTATAATGACTTTTTTTTTTTTTGAAAATCATAAATATGGATTATATTAATAACAATGCAGATGTTCCCACTATTATCTAAAATTGTCTTAACTGAGTTTTTCTTAAGACTCAAAGATGTATTTATTTGACTACTTGAACACCGCATTATGATATCTGTGGCAAAGAAGACAAACTCACTGAAGTATTACTTTTTTCTTTGAAATAACCAGGTTGTGGCACCAGCTTACACTGAAGCTAATGGTTTTTGTACAGGAGCCTTGCTTTGCCTCTGGTGATGGACTCATTCAGGTAAGTGCAGGACTTGAAAGGGCATAGAGATACTGCTTTAAAATGGCCCTCATATCTATATGAAGAAAATTCCTGTATCCTGTCTTTTTGTGTAAACCCCTTGAGGTTGGCTTATCCTTGTCTTTTCAATTTTTTTACAGCTATATGAAAACTTTCTCAGTGACTTTGAGCACAGGTTAGTCAGTCCTGATTAATCAACATCTGATTAGTTTACTACTAAGGAATCACATTCTTCTGATACTAAAGTACCCATGTCTGTAATTTTGGTCAGATGGGATAGCAGGCATGTTGCCCAAGGCTTAAGATGCACATTGATGGCAGTTCAGTAGTTTGAAATGAAAGGAAATTGTGGATCGTTTTCTCTTGCCCATTTTCAATGGCATAATCCTGATTTCTCTATTCTCATTAATTCAGAATCAACCCACTATCCCTGGTGGAAATCATTCTCCATGTAGCCCGCCAGATGATAGGTAGGGATGCAGACGTTCTCTCTCATTTATTACATAAACTTTGACGTTATTACATGCCGTGAAACAATATGCTGAACTGTGAATCTTTACAGATCCAAATGTTGCCATCGCCTTCCTTGAAAAAACAAAGGAAAAGGTGATTTGTTTTTAATCAATGACAACTATGATGACTATTATTATTATTATTATTATTATTATTGATCTATGCCTGTTATCTAAATGCAGCATGCATGTGGTGTGAGACTTTGTATTGTTACATGTCTTCGAAAGCCTGCAATTCAATAAATTCAAACAAGTGCCTTGTTCATTCAACTAGGTGAAAAGCAGCGACGAAGCTGTGATCCTCTGCAAGACCTCCATTGGTAGTCTCAAGCTGGAAATAAATGACCTTCCCGCCACTAAGGTAACTGCCCCCCCCCACACACACACACTTTTTTTTTAAAGTTTCCAGCCTGTTCTTGTACCACATATTTCTTGCAAATTCTGAATGTATTTTCGAATGTTCTTTGCTCCCCCCCCCCCCAGAAACTAATTGAGGAGGTGGAGGAGATGTTGAATAACCTGCCTGGAGTGACATCTGTGCACGGGCGTTTCTACGACCTCTCCAGCAAGTACTACCGCATCATCGGGAACCATGCGTCTTACTACAAAGATGCTCTACGATACCTGGGGTGTGTGGATGTTAAGGACCTTTCAGGTAATTTATTCCTACAGGTAGCCAGAGAAGAGAAATGGATTTTAGTGCAAACGTAAATACTGCCTGGCCTGGTGTACATCAGTCTTGTGCTCGTTTTTGTGTTATTATGTTTTTTAATTATATGACTGGCTGCTTTAAAATGGGGGAAGAACTGTTTTGTATATGATTTAATAGAACCCTTGCTTTTTCCCACCCACAGAGGCTGAGCAACAGGAGAGAGCCTTCACATTGGGGCTGGCAGGACTCTTGGGAGAGGGAGTTTATAACTTTGGAGAACTGGTAAATCGCTTCTAAAAAAAAAAAAAATCCAAAATGTGATCCATTTATACGCTAAGAGCATTCGATGAATCTGCTATGGGCTATAAAAACAGAGCCTCTGAAGTGAAATTGGCAGCCTTAATATTGCAAATCCTGGCCCATCAATCCCACGGGGTCAGAACCAACTGTTGATTAATATGGAGTAATTGAAGCCAGTATTCCGGAATTAATTATGGCATGTTTTAAAGCCATGCTTTTAATAGTCGTATGAGCAGTGGTGGAACGTGTGCTGTTCCCTGCAGCTCATGCATCCAGTGCTGGAGTCTCTCAGGAATACAGACAAGCAGTGGCTGATCGACACACTATATGCCTTCAACGCGGGCAATGTGGAAAAATTCCAGGCCTACAAGACTGCTTGGGGTCAACAGGTGAGGGAGGGTCTTTTTACAGCAACAAGACATTTGCACCAAAGTCAAAAACCTTGCATGGAAGCATCTACAGACGCTCCTCTACTTACGAATGAGATATGTTCCGAACGGCCGTTCGTAACTTGAAATCTTCGTAAGTCATTATTCAGCATCATTTTAAGAGTATACGCAAGTACTAAGAACTAGGATGCTGGGAGTACGCACGCTACGCTGCTGCATGGCGGGAGTAGCGGCCAGAAGTCATATTAGGCGGAATTGGCGTGCAGAAAAAAAAATGTTGCCTTTAGGAAACGGGAGCCCAGCTAACACAATTTGGGCTTACAGTCCTCTTCGTACGTATGTCTGAAAGTTCGTAGGTTGAATGTTCGTAAGTAGAGCAGCATCTGTACTCATTTTTTATACATGACATAGCAATGCAGTATTGTCATAGGTTATATGTTTGTTTCAATGTTACTAATATATTTTTCTCCACAGCCTGATCTCGCAGCACAGGAACACAAACTAATGCAGAAGATCCAGCTCCTTTGTGTGATGGAGGTACTTGGACTTTTTTAAGGGGTTTCATTTTTTAATCTCTGTTTATAAGCTGCCTGACTTGTTTTTTCTTTCTTTCAAGATGACGTTCACGCGTCCAGCCAATCACAGACAGCTGACTTTCCACGAAATCGCACACAGTGCCAAAATCCCAGTGGAGGAGGTTAGTCAGTTGCATCGTTTTAAGTTAGATTTTTTTTTTTTTTTTTGTGATGTATACTGGTTTATTTCCTTGGCGTTCTCTCACTTAATATGTGGTAGCAAGTGCGTTGTACGTGTAAACGGCACAAGTGCTTCCCTCCAACTCCCCACAGGTGGAGCTGCTGGTGATGAAGGCTCTGTCTGTGGGGCTGATCAAAGGCAATATCGACGAGGTGGATCAAAGGGTTCAGATGACCTGGGTACAGCCAAGGGTATTGGATCTGCAACAGGTAAGCTTGTAGCTCCAGGTACAGGTTTCTGTGTAGAGGTCTCTGCGCCTCCCCTGACATTCGATTCTACCTCCTGCGGCTCCAGATCAAGGGCATGAAGGATCGCCTGGACTCATGGTGTGGCGACGTGAAGACCATGGCCATGCTGGTGGAGCAGCAGGCCCACGACATTCTCACCTAGAACCGGCACCCTGCAGGTTCTGCGTGGCTGTCCAGCTTCTACCTGGGTCCTTCAGACCTCTTCAACAACCCCTGGGGCATCATCTCTGACTGTATTTTGGAATAGTGACTAAGAGGAACTGCAGCACCCAACACGTTAAACTCTTCTGAGTACTGTTTTATATTTAAAGTTGGGTGCCATGTTTTACTCTTTTTTTTTTTTTTCTTTTTTTTATTTCTTTAAAAAAATGTTTTGGACCATGTATCTTTCTTTTTTTTTAATCCATGTGTTTTTTGCCCAGTTAAAATCAGACAGCCAACCACATTTTACTGAAAACATACGCAGCCCAGTGTTTAATCTGTTCATTACTGCGGATACAGTTCATGTCTGTAACTGCCCATGTTCAGTTCAAGATAGATACTAAAATATGTAATTATTTTTTTTTTGTACTGAGCAAGTCAGTTTGCTAAAACCACCACTTACTGACAGGGAATGTTGTTTTTTTTTCCCAGACTCAATAAAGGAAACCTACTTCATGTCACTGTCTTTGTTTATTTACTTGAGTATTGTGTTTTATTTATGATCTAGTTTAAGATCACAGGACCATTCCAGTGGGAGATACCCGATTCACGTCCATTAAACTGGCCAAATTAAATTAATAATTGCTATAGCTCAAATTATTGAATGGGTGACCATTTATTTTATATATATTGTATATAAAACATCTAATTAAAATAGATATCCTTAACTATTGGGAAATACACAGTGGGTCAGTAGGCAGTACTATAGCCTTATTCTGACAGTTAGGGGGTTGAATCCCACTTAGGAGTCTTCTCTTGCCTGTTGATCCTTACTTTCTTTGGGTAGACTTCAGTCTAAAACCATGCAGATTGGTGAATCTGTGTATCTAAATTGTCTATATCAATGTAGCAGAATAGTTCAAGCTCCCTAGGCAGCATTTTTAGCTCTCACCATCTAGAAATGTTGCCAGAAACACAATTTATCCATTTTGTACTAGGTCAAATCTATCATATTTACACCCCTGAGAGGACATAGGCAAACACCTGGCAAGCTGTTCAAAACTGACAATGAGCCCAAGCAAGAAAGTGTTTTATGAATATTTATTAGAAAGTTGGTGCATAAGCATTCGCCTTTTTATTGGAGAAATGACTTCAGGTGGGATCTTGTTGGGGTTCCCGTCATTCCATATTTCCTCAGCGTTTTTTGTACTCCTCCAAGTTGGCCAGGATCCATCCCGAGGGAACCAGGACTGCAGCAAAAAAGGAAACCATCGCAATGGTTTGCTCCTGGAGGGCAGATATTGGCAGCGGTAAGCACGATTGGTAACGTTTCTGTAATACAAGTAAATGCATAGAGCCAAACTAAACAGTTATATACATCGTCTCTCGCACGCACGCTGATTACGCACCGGGTTGTGCGTATCTTATAGGATTGATAAATAATGAGTTATAATGCAATGAATCACGGTCGATTTAAGGTTTTTGAATCTTTAAGTTAATTAACGAAAAGAAAAAAAAAGTTACACTGCAAGGTCATTAGTGATCAACACAATTCACCAGCAGTAAGCTACCACGCCGGAAGACACGCACATATATTAAATTCCAACAGCACAATTGTAGGAAACGCTTCTAAGTTTAAACAAAACTAACATTTCAGAAGAACCGATGAGATTTAGGGAATATACTTAATTTCCAAAAAGCTTGTTTTTTTTTTTTTGGTGCTTTCGGCAGACGTGAAATATGATACAGGTGCAATGGCGTTTACGCGGATTCTGGCATCTTGTAAATATCCAGAGTTTCAGACGCATTTCGCCCAAATGAGATATCATTTATGTCTCTACATAAGCAGGTACTAAAATCGTATTTTGGAAACGTCAAAGAGGTTTTTCAAAACTATTTTTAGACGTCAGCCGGAAAAAAATACGCGCTAAATTAAATATTAATAAATTATGTATCCAAAAGCAGCAATTAAAAACCGCACGAACTCGTAAACATCTGATCAAAGCGCACTTCTCCACTTTAAGAACATGCGCAATAACTCCACTGAGAAATGTGCACCGGGCTACTCACAGCGACTGTTAAGTTGTGTTTCGCAGGTTTGGACGAAATTCCGGCTTTGGAGGCGATCAGGGATCGCAGAGTAGGTCGGAGAAAGACGAAGGAGCGACTGAACGCAGACATGGTCCTTTTCACTAGAGTCTCTCGTTCAGTTTTAACACCCAAGGCCGAAGCGTGAAGGATCGCGGCTCCCACCAGTTGTCGGAGAGCTTGAATGCCCTTCAAAAACAGCTTAGTATTTATCTGCCAAGTGTAATATAAGGTCAAGATAAAAAAAAAGCCCAGCCTCTATATCCCAATCGGCTACGGGTTAAACTGTATCCTGCATTTTAATTGGTCAGTAAGTTCCAGGTTATAGACCAGTTATTTAATTATTATACGAGAACAGTTTCACTTTATTTGCTGTTCTGAGAGTATCTATAAATTGCTTAAATATATATCGCTAGATACTTCATTAATAAATGCAAGAATTTTCACAAATCGATCCCCTGTCCCACCGTATATGCAAACCCCAAAATGTTCAAAGTTCAAGTTGGGTCTGTAAGAATCGCGACGGCTGATCTGTTGCTATGAGGAAAAAAGATGCTTTCATCTCGGTACTGTAAAAATTACGGTACGAAGAGCACAAGAACAATACATTGACACAATGAAGTCCCGTTGTGAATTTAATAGTGAAGACGTATACATACATTTTAACCATAAATGAAAGGTAATTCTATAAATAGCGGAAAACTACATTTTCTGCCGTCAGCAGTCTTCGGATTTTTCTGATCTCCACTGGTTTCACATTTTTAAGTCCTGAAACAAATGTTGAAAACATCAAGTAGGTGTCGTGAAGCAATGCCGTACTCAAAGGTATTACGGGCATACGTTTTTTTTTTTACGATTAACAATGTAGGTTTGGGGTTCCTACCTTTTAGAACCGTATACCAGCTATTCAGTCCTAATCTGTACGTATTATTTTCTTCGTAGTCATTCACATATCTTCTGCCATCTGTAAGTAAACAAGTACTTTTAAAAATAATTTCCAGAGGTTTACTGTGTGATGTAGGGCTAGTGTTTGACAGTGAAGCACAATACATGTATAAGAGGTGCAACTTACATTTTCCCTTGAGATACATCATTGACTGTGGGCCCCAGTTTTTTACGTTCAGTTTACTCTGCTGGAAGTACACGCGACACACTAATCATTATGTTTCTGAGTATTAATTATACAAGGTCCACAAATTCTACACTTATTTCAGATTTTAATTCTAATATTTTACCTTCGGTGTTGAGTTTGAAGGGACGACCAGGAAGACCAATATTATTGTGCAAATGAACATCAACCTTGTCCTAGTCTTCTGAAAAGAGATATGGCTACTTTATATGAAATTTAACATATCTGAACATTCCCACAAAGCTAATTACTCAGTACGTACACTGCTAATTACTCAGTAAATACACTGCACTTACCATGTCTCCCAGAACGACGCTTGTTTTGGATATCACTGGAATAATCTCTTGCTTTCCAGCGGTTGTGCTTTTTATTCACATTTGTGACTCAAAACAACGGGATCTCGGGTTCAATACCTCCAACCGTGCGCGGTAAGTCTTGAAGGCACATATCCTCAGGTGGGGAAACGCGAAAACAAAAGCTAACGTCAAATCCATAATGCCGGTAATGAAAACGAATGACATAACGATTTTCCAGTATTTGCCTTCAGTAAACTTTTCCAAAGAGCTGGAAAAGAAAAACAGCGTAACTATATACAGATCAACTGTAATATAAAGAACTTTAATGCATGAAGTTATATATTTGTGTTATGTATTGCCCTAATTAAAGAAATTAATATTCAAAAAGCTAAAAGTGTGAATATTATTCAGTGTTGGTACGCGGATCACTAGATCAGATATATGTGCTTAACACATATATTTCATCCATAAATTTTAATCCAAATACAAGGCATGGCGTAACCTTAGGGTTTGAAGTCATTTCTTCTTTTTTTTTCTAGTTTCTCCCTTTAATTTTGCAGTTGTCAAATATTGTTGGATCATCAGCTGGAATAATATGAAGGTCATACTGCATACATTGAATGAGCTCTGTAAGAAGTTCTAATTATAATAGTAGAGGACGTGGCTTTATTGGTTGCACTGTTGGGGGTGTGAACGTGGTTATTTTTCATGTTCTCCCGATGAATTATGGGATTCCTCCCGCAGTTACGGGAACTAGTGTTTCTAAATTGCTCATACTGTGTAGGCCTTGTGATAGACAGAGCTTCCATCCAGGATACTCCTTTATGTTGTGCCCCAATGTTTGGATAATTTGAAGACCACCGCCCCCAGTCCATACTAGGAAAAAGAACAGGAAAACTCATTTCATATTTAATTGCCGGCATCTACTGTTATATGCTATACTGTTGTGCATAAATTAACTTCTATTTGAGTTGAAAAGCAGTTAGAAGATGGATGGATGGATGGATGGATGGATGGATGGATGGATGGATGGATGGATGGGTGTACTCTCAGCAGTGATGTCCTGGCCACTAGGAGGAGTAGTGGAAAAATCCTGAATACAGTAGTTCCCTTTATTCAGTGTCACATTGTAAAATGTGTAACAGTATGTTTTTTCATCATTCCTTTGTCATTTAAGAGGCATAAAAAGCATGATTTTTATTGCTCTCTCATCCCTTGATACATACTTCTTCATTGCTGTATCGTCTCTTGAGAATTAGGCTAAATGTCACAATCCCTTTCATGTGAGAGAATTGGCCTGCAGTACTGTATAATAATGTACAATGTAGCTTATTAATGTATTTGATGTTGATAATGACTGTGTGTGACTGATCAATTTCCATATGTAAGTGCACAAAAATCACATTCTATATGGGGTCCTCAGATGGTTCGCTTTTATTCACGGTTTCGGCTATCAGCGGCTATCGGCTATCTGCGGTAGGTCTTGGGATCTAACACACCCAGATACGGGGGAACTAGCTTTGACATTCCAATGCAGTATAACTTAATATATAATAGGAATATAAGAAAGAATTCCTAAGTTATTAGCAATTAATGCTTGTTGGAGTTTCTTGAAACTGAAAATTTGATGCAATAAATATTCAACCATAATTTTGAATTCAATATATTTATTGAACTTTATTGCACTTTATCTACCTCATAAATATGATGATACAATTTTACAAAGGTGGAATTTAGTAAATCCTTCTTAGGAAAAAAAAGGAATTTCTTAAAACAACATACTTCGTCAAGTTATTTTAAAAGTGAAAATCTGTGTTATTGCACATGTATTCCACATGCACGTTGATTAAATGGGAATAAATAAAACATGCATAGAGTTACATTCAGAAATAAATAGCTAACAAAACACTGTATAGTTACAAACAAATAATACAGAGTACAGCAAACATTTTCTTATAAGTAATAAAATAAGTGTTTTAAAGCACAAGAAGGGCTCTTCTCATGAATTAAATGTTTTAAAGAAACCAGTCATGTTGCATCCATTCAAACTAGACCTGCAGGTCCTTGTGTTTAAAAATTGACTGGATGATTTGCATCAGGCACTGGCCAAACTCCCACAAGATCACTGCCTCAGCTTGAGGCAAAGTGAAGCCTTCCTTTTCTGCCTCCTCTGCTCGAGCAATGAGGCAGCCACATGTCGCTTTTACGGCATCGAGCGTGACACACGCCAGAGGACACCTGTTAAACACAGCGATCGATGAAGTCTAAGCAAACAGGGATGCATCTGGCATCATCTGCAATCCATTGATTGGGACACTAAGAAAAAGATCAAAAATCAAACACAGCTAGTGCAAGACTCCATCTTTTTGTAATCCATGTATTTCATTTATTTACACCTTTAACTGATTTATACTGTTAAACATTGTGTGCTGCTGTACTTCTGTATATAATTCAAGTTGTCAGCTCAGAGATGAATAAAATAAACAACACATTTAATCCCATATTATTCAATCACTCTACTCCTTGGACTCATACAAGCCTTTCTAGAAGTATTAAATTATCAAGCCATTTAATTACTGATGTATTATATATTCATCCAGGTTCACTGGAGTTGTGGCATGAAAAATCACAGAAGACACCAAAGAACCTCAACAACGTTTTTCCAATTGAATCAATGAAAATGTACTATTGCTTCAAACATCGAATCGGCTCATAAGGTTTCTTCAGTCCTTTGCTGATATAACAGGATATTTTTGAGAATCAGAACAGTGAAACAGTGAAAAATCTCCTGAAGATCACAACAATGTCTGACATCTCTCAGATTGTCCTTAGTAATATAGAGGGTGGAGCTAAGAAGTTGAAAACTGCAAGACTAAAACAAATGAGTGTACATGAATAAACTGCAGATTCACATCCTTTCTGTCCTCCTACTGTAACACTTCATGACAAAATTCTGATTTGCTGTTTTTATACTACTGATTGAGCTACTATTTTTATGGACACACCTGCATTATTCTCACATACAGAAACTATTATTGCTGAATACTAGTATGTGTAATTTCAGTGTAATGGTTTGTTTTATTCATCACAATTTTTTTTTGTCTGTAAAAATAGAGCAAAGATGTTCATGATCTTTGATATTTTGGGTGTTTTGCTCAGCTTTATAATCTTTCTGGGTTCTCTCCTTCTAGCTGTACTGCTGCCCCCCCACCTTAGATTGACACCAGTGGTGTTGGCCCGTAGCCTGCCCCACAGATTTTGCTGGGGGGTTCAAATCTGTTATATTACTACATAGCTATTGGTGTGGATTATGCTATGTTATAAATACATTTGTAAATAGTGAATATACTTACTGAATACTGAAGTGATGAGGACAAGTATCAAAGAAGACAATAACACAGTAAAAACATACTGTATGTTGTCCGTTATATCTTGGGAGGGTTGTCACTATAAAATACATAGTTTTAAACAAGATCCTTACTTGCGGCTTTGATCTGTATCTATACCGTAAAGGTTGGTGTCCAGCTTGTTGCTCCAGTCCTCGGAAAAGCCCATCTTGCGCTCTAGACGCAGATCATAGTTCTTACAGCTGACACACTTGCAGATGTAGGAACACATGATCTTGGCCTGTAGGAGTCATACAAGTCAGCAGAATGCACAGTGGTGCCCCCTCCCCTCATACTCACTCCCGCCCAGCCTGGCACATGGCCCCTCACCTCATAGCACTCACAGTAGTTCTTCAAGCAGCCAGATCTCTTGCAATTGCAGCCCTTGTTATGACGGCCATTAACCTCCCCCAGGATTCCACTAGCAATTTTCGGTTGGAAGGCCTCCG
Source organism: Gnathonemus echidnorhynchus (assembly GCA_026776725.1). Lineage (NCBI taxonomy): Eukaryota > Metazoa > Chordata > Actinopteri > Osteoglossiformes > Mormyridae > Gnathonemus > Gnathonemus echidnorhynchus. The sequence goes on along the minus strand of JAODJU010000018.1, from coordinate 4,777,507 downwards.
GATTTCTCTTTAGATATGTCTGGTGTTGTTTCCCAAAGAAACATGATTTTAAGGAAGACGACAGAAAAGCACACATATAACACATAAGCACACTGTATATGACTAACTACAATAACTGCACACTGTCTTACACTTTACGTAATACATAGTAATTCAGATACTCGTATATAATACCAGATACCTAGTATTAGAGCAGTGGTTTCAGGGGTTTTTTCCCACCAAAGTGTTTTTCTTATCAAAGTGTATTTTCTGTTTGATTATTTCTTATACAACACTTACGTACTACTCTTTTTAGAATGCAACATATAAATAACTTTACGTGAAGATATATCATTAATGGTTTGATCTGATTTTGGCACCGAATGATATGGCAACACAGGACAAGGATGTACAGGTCAGGTAGGCCAGTGGAACATGCTACAGAAACATGTATAAGCCAAACAGTAGCACAGCACCATGATACAAGCATGTCGTACCTTGATGGCCTTAATTCTCTCTGACTCATGTTCAGTGTTGTTGTGGCAATTGATACAGTTGCAGTTGCTGCAGATCTCCCCATTTGCAAAGCAGTCACAGTAGCTTTAGGATATAAAGAAATGTGTTAAGGTTCATTAACATTAATAATGAAATACTCCATTCTGGCAACAAAAAGGTAGTACACAACATCCCCCCGCCAGTGCCATGGGTGTAAATTACAGGGGGGATAATCAAAACCAGTCAATATCACTCACTGGACCCCCCTTACTCAACCCCCCCCAGTACTCAACCCAAAGTTATACACTTGGCCAATGCAGCTTTTCCAGCCTCATAATTAATTAACTATAAAGTAATTATGTAGTTGTTTTTTTCTTATTTAACAGCAACATCAGGTTCTGTGCATCGAGGACATGGCAATGGTGAACAATTACATTTGTGCAAATCATAAGTAATTAGCTAGCTGGTCATGATTACATGAAACACCTAGTCAGAGTCATTCGGCATCTCCATTACACGTTCAGCTTGGAGAAAAACCTAATTTTTGTTGTCATATCCACCTGCTGTGTTCCTATCCCCAAACTCCATAATAACCCCTGACATGAAGCTAGATATCGACTGACGGACTGAAAACAGCAACCGACACACACAACAAACTACAACTCATCAGTTAAAAAATGCTTACAATTTCAGGCACTGGGATTTAGTGCAGTTGCATGGCCTTTTCGATCTGGAGTCCCCGGGAAATTCTGAAATCCTTTCATAAAACATTTATTTCAGTCAAAGTCTCTGCTGCTACTATAAACTGGAATTATTTATACGAGCGTAAACGTTTCTGCACAGGTCATTCTCACCGAATAAGTGATGTTTCGGGCTTTCTCTGTGTTGTTAGTACTACTGAGTCGTACACTGCACAGGGAGTCTGCTGGAATGGTTCAAAGGAACGGAAAAGCGACTTTTTAATCAAGGGACATGTTTTTATCTCCATTATTTTCTGAATGTTTAAGAATACTCACATGTGAGCACAACAAGTTTCAATTGTGGAATACAAGCTACCTGAGGGACATAGGACTTGGGCAGGGTACTGTAGCTCAGTTCTGCTCCAAGAGATACTGCTGGAATAAAGCATGTGGAAGAGAGGGAGTCGGCCCCCGGGTTCGGGGGGGGGATGCTGGATGGAGGCAGGTAGAGTGGAGCCATTGTGGAGCCCTCTGCTGGTAGGTTTTCCATTTTAATGTTTTCTAAATTAGTCATAACTGTTCATGTGACAGACAAATGGAAAAATAAAATGATTATTTATATATAGGTTTATATACTACAGCTAATATGGCTTAACTGCATTACATTATACAACCACTTGGTGGAGTCAACTGTAGGTTTCTTGCTCTGTTAGTTGCATTACAACAACTGAACAGTGCAGTTGAGTTTTTTCTGATAGCCAGTGGCAGAGATAGGGAGAAGTTTGGATGTGCTCTAGCCCCTCCAACAATGACCACAGCACCCCCGCGGTAACCCCAAAAATGTATTTTTTCTTTTAAAAATATCTGTAAAAACTGGTAATTACTAAAGAAAATATCAATTTTCTCATGATACCAAACTAATTTCCAGTGCTGAGTGTATATTTTATGCTGCTTCTATTAATTTATTTACAATGTATAGGTCTGAGAAATGTCATTTTCTACAGTTTTTTCCATCTTGGTCTTTCACTTTCGTAGATGAGCCCACGCATTGCCTGCTTGGTACTCTTGTACTACTGGGTGGCATATAGATAAATATATCCAATGACATATAGTTTATTGTGCCACATTTTCAATCATTTTATTCTTTAACTTTCAAATAAATAAGGTAAACACTGATAATAAGGCCAAATGACAGGTTGGAGTCACACTGTTATAGCACATTAGTTTCTGCTTTAATTCATTTCTAGAGGAAATCAGTTGTAACTGGTTAGAATACAAATTCTTAATATCAAAAATTCAATTTTAACCAGTTAAACTGTGTATTTCTGATATCAAAAATTTAAGTTTAGTTGAAATATCAATTTCTGATACCAGGAATTCAGTTTTAACTAGTCGTAATGCCAAGTGTTGATGTCAAAAATTAAATTTGAACTAGTTGAAAATACAATTTCTGATATCAGGAGTCCAATTACACCGAGTTATAATTATACAAATACATGAAAGTTTAAATTTATGTGCACCAATACTGTCATTAGTAATAATGGGCGTAACTGATGCAATTAAACATGTATGATTTAATGTGGTGCTGACCTTTTCCATGAGTAGCACTGAGCTCTGTTGTTTCTTCCAGGGACATCGACTCAAACTGAAGCTCTGAGACAGGAAAGGTTTGCCCAGAGCATAGAGAATGGGGACTCAAATTGCAGATGTTTAGTGCCACAGTCTGTCCAGGCCCATTACCTCCACCAACAGCCTGAAACCAACAATGAGATACTGAGATTTTAACAAACTCCCTTGTGCATATACCTAGCGTCAACCAATGAAATCCAAACATGTTAATGACTGTCCAATAAGAACCCACACCATTACAACTTTCCCTGGACCTACTCAAGATAAGTAATCGAATGCTATCAAACCAACACGAGCTCACCTGACAAATATTCAGCCCCTGTGTGGTTATATTCTCCTCCGGCTGGTCTAGACACTCTAAAAAAAGTGCTCCAGAGTGCTGGATAACAGGCAACACCAAGCAGAAGGTAATGTCATACACCATACAAGTTTGGACAAACTGAATTGAATAAAGAAACCACTTACTGAAAACACACAGAAAACTGTCATGCAATAAGTCAGGTGAGGCACCCTTCCCTGAATGGATCACATAGTTATACAACTCTATCCCCTCCAGTGTAAAGCATATCAGCAGAAATAACATTTGAATAAGAAAACAAAAAAAACATCTGCAACCACATATCATGCATCACATACTGTATATAGACACTAAATCATAAAATCTGAATGATAACCCAAAATAACTTACAATTATTCTAACAATTTTCAAGTTCAAATTTGATACTACAACCTGAAGAATAATTTCATGTTAATTTGAATTGTCTCTCAAGTTTTATGCCTTAGCGATAATGTACCATGCAGAATATACAAGTATATAAAATTATGTGAAGAACTAATACACATTTGCCTTTGAAAATTCTATGATTTTAAGGATTATATTAAATGTGACCTCTGTTTTCTTAAAATACTACGAATGATATGTTTTTCCCAAGATTTGTTTCACTTACTGACATCAAGCTAAAGTGACCCTCCCCTTCAGGCATCCATGTACAACCAAGTGCAGTGCTGCTTTCCATCTCAGTTACAGGTTCTAGAAGCAAAGGAACATGGTGCTCTGAGATGCTATGAAAAGGGTGACAGGTGGCAAGCAGCAGTGTGGAGAGGGAATCTTTTGGAAGCAATTTGTGAAACTTGAAAATTTCCTTCAGCGCCATCCACCTCATTGCTTATAAAGGGTCTCACCCACTGCACCTCGTTCAGCTACACTGGTATGGGGATCTCCATCTGCTCTGACGTCTGAATGTGTCCCACTCGATTCATCGATGAAAGCTTGTAAACAGGTCAGAATACCGTCGTCTTCATAGGGAAATATGAAATAGGTCTGGGACATATCACTGTAGACGCCATAATACTCCTGATCTTTAGATCTCTCCATTCTACTCGTCTGAAAACAAAATCTCATCAGATTTCAATTACTGAAATGTTTCGTAGATGCTGTTAATAACAACTTACACACTTCAGTTAAAACACCGCGCCACGTCGTGTTAGTTTCATGCGATTATTTTGTTAGCGATCCTTTGTAAACGTCCTACAGATACACTTAGCACAGGATATATTCACTTTATAATCTACTGCTGTCAAAATCTGTAAAATAATTAGATAACTGTTAATGAACTTATACTGTGGTTACTGAAATACACATGATTATCGGCAAGTTAGCAGTCCAGCTATCCACTGTAAGCCAGCGAACTGAAAAATAAATCGCTAATCACCAAAATAAGTATGGACGGGCTTTTCCTGTTTCATAAACCAGGCCCCATACAAAACTGTTACTGTGGTGATAATCGATGTCCTGACAGTTATGATATTTTTAAATGATGCAGCTTTGTGACAGTACAGAAGGCCTAAAATATTAGTAAGTAGCGTAACCTTCGTGCGCTGGGAACGACTTGACGTCCGGTAACCGTCGTCACGTGCTATCGACTAAAAGGGAAGGATACGTGGATCGATCACTGAAATGTCTTCAAGCAAGATTTTTTTCGACCGCAATGTTTCACTTTGAGAATCGACTTTAACGATAAAATGTCTATTTTCCTTGTTATTTATATGTATATGTTATTATAGGGATCGGGACATGAACTACAAACATGCAGACAGTAGTGACTAGTGGGATAATCGATACCACCCCCACCAGGGTTTGTATGGTATGGAATATCAGTATCTTCAACATCCACCGTGGTGCTGGATCGAATCGAATCGAAAAGAAAATTAGTGGTATTGACCACTCTTTGGGCTGGAGCGTATTGTTACCACCATTAAAATGTGAGAACGACCTCAATATACCAAAGTATATTGTTATAACTAGAAGGTGTCAGGTCAGAACGAGAAATGGTTACATTATAACTTATTACTAATTAAAATGAGAATCTAAATTATTTTGTTAAATGACAAATGTTTCTCCTTATGATGTAATGGGTATCTTATGTGTTATGGGTAATGGGTATATTATGTTCATCCGTTTACATGATTTGATCAAATTTTACTTCATGCTGGGGACGAAACTCCGGTCATGTCATTCGCACATGTTTGTATGTGAATACTATTTCACTTTTTCACGGTAATAAATTTATTTGCTCAATTCTTTGTAATAAGGTGCCATACAATGTCTCCCATTCTATCTTGAGAATATTCTGACAAGTAGCCACACAAAGTTTCACCTGATTCTACGGTGGAATTTAAGGGTTAGGCTGTGGACTTCTTGCCCTCAGCTGTCAATGTGATTGACAATAATACTGGACAACGCTGAATCTCCACCTCGCCACCCTTCACACAGAACTTCGACTGAACATTGCTTTTGTTTGCTGTCTGCTCATTCGTTTACACCAACTGATCAATTTGCACATTGTATATCTCCAGTTTGCACTTGTATCATTGCATCATCATACTACCTCATACTTTTCATGATTTGGAAAGACTCATAACCAGTGCCCTAGATCGATGACGCACCGGATGACATTGCCAGGTAGATGTGGTTTAGTTCTCTAGACCTCCAACATCAAAGGCCCTGTTCACTATCAGTTGCAGTCTATGGCACGTCCGGTCGATGCTGTTTGGGTTCTGAAATGCACCGGCCATGTTTGAGAGGTTGATGGAGTGTATGCTGGGCAATCATTGTACTGTACTGTATCACTCACCTTGAACAATGAATGGTTGGACCCCAGCCCAGGCCATCATGGTAGGTATAGTGTGGTACAGAACAGTGAGTTAGTTAAGAGCAGGGGTCACCAATATGGTGCCCGGGGGATGCCACCAAGGACCACATGAGTTGCCTGCGGACCTGTTCTAAAAATAAACTCACCAGTGAGCAGTGTCTAAAATGTAATTTTATCCTGTTGTTATTCTTCTTTAATCACATTTGCATTTCTATAGATTTGAAAACGACAATATATATTAAAAAAAGCATTTAAAACATGTTAATTATACATGAAGTTTAGATAAGTTTAGGACCTAAACTTAAACTGGTAGCCCTTCGTATGGCTCAGTACCCATGAAGTAGCTTTCAGTTTCAAAAAGGTTGGTGACCCCTGGTTAAGAGTTTGTCTAGATTGAGGTTAATTTTCAAGTTCAGGTAGGATCAGACCTTCCTGCCACAGAGACAGATCTATTGAGACAAAGACAGTCCACTCTTTGCTCTAGAAAGGGAGACGTATTGTGATTGTTTGTGAACTTGTTGGCCTGTGTTGGAGCATTTGCATGATGCATGCATGATGCATGATGTTGGGCAAGGTCACGAGGAACAAGGAACAAGTCATGAATAACACAAGTTACATAATGATCTCATATTTGTTCATCATTAGTGAAAAATGATGTAACTTTTATTCTAAGCAATTACTATATTTGTTACTATATCTGTTAAACTGCATTCATATGGTTTTACATATGTAATATTATTATTGTATTATTAATAGTATAATATCTGAACAATAAAACTTTTATATCGCTTATTTTTTGCATCCAACATTTGAAAACTTTTCTGGATTAATCTGGATGAATTAACTATGGAAGATTATTCCCATTTTATTTTCCAACGTAGTTCCCTACATATCCCATCAATACATATATTTAATATAAGGCCTTGTAAACGCGAAAATCGCACGCAATTTTAAGGTTTAAAGGCAGATTTGTTGCATTGAGATGCTGTTTATGGGCACAACTGTTCAGTGTAAAAACGCAGAACATCATACTCTTCACTGTGCATTTTATGTACGCCCAACGTAATGACAATGTCGATGAAGGATAAGAACCACGCCTAAACAGCAATTATGACATTTTCTCTTCATAACATACATTGCGAGTGCAGTGTATGCATGGTACAATTACAATGATGAGCGGAGCATTAAGCGAGTGTCGGTCAGTGCTGGTAACCGGGGCGAGCAGGGGCATCGGTCTGCAAATAGTTAAAAGCATGGCTAAAAGGTCCGAAAGGCCGGCGATTACTATCGCAACTGCCCGTAACCTAGTGGCTGCAGAGGTAGTATATCTTATATTTTCATTATCATATGCTGATAATTATTGTCGTATAACTGATCATAAGGTAACGCGTGTTTTTTATATAGCGGTTTTCTAACCTATGTATTGAAAACGCTTTCTGATTAAGTCCATTAAATAGTTAAAAGATCAACAAAATATTGACCTGTTTCCAGTATTCTGTATCGCGATGCAGGATTTCTTGCATTTACTTACACATACATTTAGCCGATACTACCTTAAATCCGACACAGTTTTCTCGCTAAGCAAGAAAGGAGCTTTGTGATACAGGGCTCAGGAAGTTACAATTGTCGCGGTAAGTATAATAGGTGAATTTGACCAGAGGCGTAGAGACTGGACAGGCAAGGGAGGCAGTTGCCTGGGGCCCCAAGCTGGGAGGGGCCCCTCGACGGCCGATTACATAATACACTGCCACGACAAATCTGCTTTATTTGTGTATTCTGTTTTTCAGAAAAGTGATATTTGTTGATATTATTAATTTAGACTGAGCTATACGGTAAAATAATGGTAATACATTTTCTCATGTATGTGGAGCCGCCCCGTGTCCTTAGAACCGTCTCCGAATTTGATAAATTTGACAATGTGATGTTTGAATGCAGTTTTATAAGTAATAGACAGAGGGAGTAATACTAGCCTACATACAAGGCGTTAATCACTAGACACAACCTTGATAAATGTATCTTGAATGATGTTTTTTTTTTTTTGGTGATTGTAGGAACTTCAAAGAGTTGCTAAGGAGTACTCGGGCGTCCACGTTGTAACACTTGGTAAGTAGATCATGCCAGCAGGTGGCGCAAGTGGTGCATCGGCACTCGTACAGTCCTGAAACGGATGTTCGGTTCCTTTTTCCAACATCAATCTATCCTTCCCTCTATCCATCCATCCATCCGTCCATTTTGTGTACCCGCTTCTCCTGTGTAGGGTTTCTGGGATTCAGAACCTTTCCTAGAAGCTAAGGGCGCAAGGCATGGAATACATTTACAACAATCTTTCTTAAGAAGCTCAACAACAATATTACAAAATCAGCATGGGCTGTTTTAACAATAATTAATGTTATATGTTGGCAAAAATCTGTGAAAGTTATTAAATTTGAATTTAATTTGTGGATGTGTGTCATCTAAAACTGGGAAAATGAATGTATGAAAATATATGTTTATAGCAAAATGTTTCTTTATAAAATGATTGCTGTTAAGATAATCTGAGTAATAATAATAATATAATAATAATCAAAATTGTATTTAGAATGGACTATGGAGAAAACTAAATTCAGAATCACTTATAAACTGTTTAGGGTCACCTGACATTTGAGTCACTATGAATGTAATGAATGTGATATTTATCATCCTCTAAGATGTGACCAGTCAAGCCAGTATAGATGCTGCTGTTGAGGAGGTGTCATCTTTGGTGGGGGCAGAGGGGCTGAACTGCCTTATAAACAATGCAGCCATTGGCGGGTCCATCAACCTTGAAACAGTGACAGCTGAAGATTTGCTGAAGACATATGAAAGTAACACTGTGGCCCCTCTCATGGTCACTAAGGTAAAAAGAAGTTGTGTGGTTCTCTGGTAATTAAGAAAGCATGCTTAAATCATGAGTGAAAGCATGATTTCTTGATATTTTATTTTGATTTTTCCGCCTGCTATATTCCTGTTGCAGGCCTTTTTGCCGCTTCTGCGGGCAGCTGCGACTCGTGGCTCTGGGGTGGGGATCCACAGAGCTGCTGTGATCAACATGTCCTCCAGTCTCGGATCCATCCAGCTCAACCAGGGAGCTTTCGCAGAAATCAAGTACTATGGCTACAGGGCCTCCAAGGTGAGTGCTTAACTGTTCCAGAATCATATCTGAGCACCACACTCCTCTGCTTAGGCAAATCTGACCCCATGTTCAATGAATACCATATTGCATTGCAACAGTGACAGCTTTTGTCAACAGAGCACTTGTAATACAAACAAAATGGTGCAAATACAGGCATAATTATAAAACATTAAGTAACATAATAATACTCATGATCTTTGCAATCACTGAAGATGACATTTCAGTTTTGAATAATAGGTACTCATGGTAACACGTTACTTGATGTGGCACAAATACTCAGTTACTACTGAAGTACAAATTGTAAATAAATTCTGAACAAATATAGTCACTACTTGAGATAAAAGATATGTTATGATTCGTTAATGATGAACAAACATGAGATCAGTATTTCACTTGCGTCATTCATTACTTGTTCCTTCAGCAGTTCCTTAGTAGTTCCTTCAGTAGTTCAGAAAGGTTTACAGAATTAACAGATATAGTGACAAATATAGTGACTGCTTGAGACAAAACATGCATCACGATTCATTAATGATTAATTAACACAAGATCTGTAAGACATAGTTTCTTGGTTAATTAATGCATAAGTAATAGTATAATATTGTATTATTTGTGCCCCATCAAGTAAAGCGTTATCGTATCAATAATTAAACAATAAAAATAATATTAAACGATAACTAAAACAACAGGCCCAGACTTTCATATTCTCTCTAACGAGATACCTCCAGGGCAGGGGACCCAAACACAGAGAACAGGAAGCCAGTACACGAAGTAGGAGTCTTAGTCAGAACCGGAACCTAAGGCTGCGAAGCCCGACGGTCAGACTTGGGGGTGAAGGCTAGGGTAGGCACACGTGAACAGATAGAATAAACAGTACACACACTCACACTGAGACAGGGATCGGGGCACACACTTGCCGGGTAACAGGAGAAACACACTCGTCAAACCACGCAAAGGGAGAATCAAGCAGTCGGGGGAAAAGCAGGGATCTGAAACACTTAGTAAACCATAATAGGTCAACAATGCCTCACACAGGGGGAACCAGCTAGACTGGTTAAATAGCCTTGACTGTTAGGACAATATGTTACAGCTGTCAGAACTCCGGGGAGAGCGACTGGCAACAGGAGCATGGCTGTGGGGCAAATGGTGGATCCGAGTCAAGCCTTACTCTACCATCTCCTCCTATCTTTTCTTCCAGTTTCTGTATTGTACTTTTCGAATGAGTCAGGTGTCAAAGGTCAAGGTGTCTTGAAAATGTGTGTCTCAAATCATCATTTTTCTCTGTAAGGAATAGTGAGACAAGGAGTGAACCATTTCAGAACACAGCCATAGAAATTTTCTTAAGCTGATCAGAACCTGCTTTGTTGTCTTACTTCTGATGTGGTTCCTAACACAGGCAGCCTTGAACATGGTGACGAGGTGTCTAGCCGTTGATCTGAAGTCGGAGGGAATTCTCTGCGTGGCCATTCACCCGGGCTGGGTGCGCACTGACTTGGGGGGCCCACGGGTGAGTGAAAAGGGTCTTTCACGCCGAAGTTCCGGAACCTGGTCCCTGTTTACAAGTTCCTGGGCCATCTCGACTGGGGACTTTTATAGCTCTGCGTCACTTTTGTCTGTCGCTTTCACATCACAAAACAGGAACTGGGACCTTTATGCTAGCTAAGCATGGAAGATGCAAAAATCTTGTAGGTTAAACTTCACACGTAATTTCATGTGAAACTACATCACCGCGGCAAAACAACAGAGGATAAACAAGTCGGTTCATTAGTTATTAGTTAGTTATTGGGGGTATCGATCAAGATAAAAATGGGACTCAGCCTTTTATTTATATTTTATTTATATTGCTAGTTCCTACAGTGTGAACACAACAAAAGTAACCTGGTTCCAGAAAAAGGTTCTGGTTCTTGAAAAAAGTTCCTGTGGTGTGATAGTCTTTTGAGGTCATATTGCTCATGTGAGGATCCTGTTGATTGTGAGCATCAGGAATATCTGTATAATTCAAGCCCTATCCATTTATTCTGTGTACTGTACTATTATTTTTAGGGTGAGCTGAGTGTGGGGGAGAGTGTTTCTTCAATCCTGAGTCTGCTTGCTGGATTGTCTGAAAAGGATCACGGAGGATATCTGGACTACACAGGGAAAACACTGCCTTGGTGATATTTGTCATGCCCAGAGGGGCGGGGCAGAGCTGCTGCAACCCATTAACGACTAATCGCTCCACTACTTAAAGCGGAACTCACCATTAATGCATTGTGAAGTATTGTTGCCATGTATTTGCGCCTTACTGAGCATCCTCTTGTCTTGTGCCTGTCTCACCTACCCTGCCTACCTGACCTACTTCCCTCCTCCCGTTCTCCGGGCCCGTCCTCATCGTGCTCCCGTCTCGTCGTCGCCCCGTCTCATCCCTGCTTGTAGGACTGACTTCACCGGCATCCGAACCCTTGCGTCCGACTCGACCATTCTCTCTGATGACACCCCTGGCTTTTGGTGTACCCGATTTTCTCATTAAACTCTCGTTCTCTCGCATACCAGGGTTCGCCTTGTTCCTGTCTGCTTCTCATCACAATATTTCCTTTGGGGATATTTTGTGTGCATCCTTTAAAAAGTTGTCTATTGTAATCTTACTGTGACTGTTTCATTTCTGAAATAAATCAAATTGCTAGATATTCAGTGACCTCTGGGATTGTTATTTATTCTTTCTAAAAATACTGCAAAATAAAACAATAAAACACCAAGGAACATGAGACAGTGCTGTTAACTAGTTTAATTGATGTTTTTTAAACCTGTGCATCAACAAATGAAAAATAAGTCTCTATGTTAATAGAGACACTAATGAAATCACCAACAGCTGTTACTGTGAAAGAAAGAAGAACTTCAGGCCGACTGGAAAGTGGCTGAAATCCAAGGATCGCTGTAGCTATGTATGGGTTGACACCAATCCATTTCTTGCTCCAAGACATGGACAGCATTCTTAGAACAATTGAACAGTGCAGTTGAGTTTTATTTAATACAAATATAACTATGCAACTTCAGTTTGAACTTTATATGCACCTACACTGTTACTAATAATAGTAATTTTGGTCCTGGTCCTCAGCCTGAAGCACTGTTGTTGTGTAAGTGATTTGTAGCAATTTCTTTGCTTTGATAGTTTATGTTAATTAACAGTAACGTTACAATTAAAGATTTTAATTGCGCATTGATTTACTACTCTGAATCGCCTGGATGGAACTACATGTGCAGTTATAGAAAATCAGTCATCACCCTTCAAATTGAGTTCAGTTAGTACTATGGCATAAGCATGATTTAATGCAGCCGGTCACACTTTTTATGAGGGGACACAAATAATGTAGTAGTACATACTTACTAAATGCATTAATTAACCAGTAACTGAGTGCTAGTTACACACTGATACCATGGTTTTTAATCTTTAATCAACCCTGACAGTTCATGTATTCCATTTAGGAACAAAAATAGATAGCAGTTAAGTAACTAGTTAATAATTAACTAATGACATGAAATGTCATAATTGATTAATGATAAAATAACAGCCGTGAACCCTTAATCAAAAGGGGAGTCTGGACAAACAGCCGACCACTTAGTCTATTAAGCCACATGGTGTCCCAGGGAGCAGGGAAGCACACTAGGATAACACCAAACAGGATGGCCAGCAAGAACTGCTGGCCAAATGGGGAGATGTAACAGGACCAGACAAGTACTGACCCTGACAACATTACAGCTAAGTGCTCTTAGATGAAGTGCTACAACATTCCTTCGCTTGGATTAACAATTAGACATATGGCACATACGTTAGTAATTATACTGGGCTTCCATGAATATGTAGGCTACTAGATATAGGTCTGATTCACACTGATACCAATGCAGGGTCTCCAGAAAAACCTCTGACAGAGCGAATCCAACACTAGTCTGCAACATTAACTGCAGTGACCTTAAGGCACAAACAGCAAACAAAGCAACATGACGCAGGGATAGGAGGAACAAACAGGAATTTTATTCTGGGACAGGAGTGAAAATGGGTGTAACAAAAGTAGTGGTGTGGAACAACAATAAGACAAATTTTGGTAGAAGCACAGGACAAAACCAAAAAGGCGGCTGGGATATGTATGTCCTGGTGGGAAGCAGGAAAAGAAACAAAAAAGGAAAAGCCCTTTCCCCAAACTATCGACCTGGTGACAATATAGGAAATCGAATTAAATACTTTTAGAAAAGAAAAAAAAAACAGGACATGTTTATACAAAGACACATAAAGAAGGTTCAGTTCCATAAGAGTGTTTCATTGTGGATGCAGCCTGCACAGACCTACCTGGAAAAGTAACTCACCCATGGACATCGACTGTGAGACAGTTCACACCCTGCTTTTATTAAAGCAGGCCCAGTTTCTCTGTTTTCTATCGCGTTAACTTGCCCAGAGGCTGTTGGGCAGCCTGCGAAACTTGAACCACCAGAAGATTGCTTTTCTCCCTACTCAGGACTTTTTCATTCCTCTATCACATTGTCTTCTGGCATTCTTTTTTCCCCCTTCCTGTTTCATGAACCACTTTGTATAAATGATGTAATAGTGGAATGTTATGCACATTTATCAAGGGTCTTAGAGCATCATAACAAATACCATTTTATATATTTTTAACATAAAGCATTAAACTGCATTCAGATGATTATTATTATCTATCATTTCTTCTATTATTATTACTATTAATATTATTCTTGTATTATTTTTCATGCTTTGCAGCATAATACTTAAGCATTAAAACTTCTATTATTTTTTACATCGAGCACTTGAAATTTTTTACATTTTCCTTTGTGGATTCGTATAGGCCTATCTATCATTAGTGAATTTAACCTACGGCCAAGCTAATCAACGCAAAAATCTATGACATTATATCATTTAAAGATGTCTTTTTCACTGAAATGCTGTTTAAATGTGATAGACCACAGACAAAACACCACGCCTTCACAGCAATTGCAACATTTTCCCTGCATAACAAATTAATTGCGAGTGCAGTGTATGCATGGTATAATTACAATGATGAGCCAAGCATTCAGCGGGTGTCGGTCACTGCTGCTAACCGGGGCGAGCAGGGGCATCGGTCTGCAAATAGTTAAAGATTTGGCTAAAAAGACCGAAAGGCCGGCGCTAATTATCGCGACTGCCCGTAACCCAGCGGCTGCAGAGGTACTTTACTCTTCATTGTCATATACTGATAATTATTGTTTTATTAACTGATCATAATCATAAAAGTAACGTGCGTTTTTGTAGCATTTTTCTAGGTTGTGTATTTAACCCTCTCAAGGCAGGTGTTGCTGATTTGCAACAGTTTAAACCTAACTACCTTATTACCCCACATACATATTTTATGATCTTAATTTGAGCCTGAAAGGGTTAAAACGCTTTCTAAATAAATGTCCACTTTTTGCTCAAATTGAGTTCGGTTAGTACGTAGGCATAAGCATGATTTAATGCAGATTTAAAGATTTAAAGAAGATGTTATCCTGTTTCCAGCAGGTCCAGTTGGTTATAGTAAATATTACGTGATGTTTGGAATGCGTTTTTATAAATAATAGAGACACGGAGTAATAATAGCCTACGTAAAGGCATTCATTTCGTATGGGATACTAGGTCGACATTGATCGCTTCACGCAACCTTGATAAATGTACAGTGGTACCTCGGTTCTCAAACTCATTAGAACTCGAATTTCTTAAAAGTCTAACCAACCAGTTAGAAAAAAAATTACCTAGAGCTCGATCTGAATCTCAGAATTCCAACCGTGAACGCTGACCTAAGATAACTTGTACGTGCGGGGAAATGAGTCACGCGGCACGTCTCTCAGCGGAAAC
>JAODJU010000018.1:4718293-4744251 GCA_026776725.1 Gnathonemus echidnorhynchus | reverse complement strand
TTTGGAGAAAACCAGACAACTGTGGCTGTCTCTGCATCCTTATTTTACAAACTAGGAATTACACTTTCAGGCAAATCCTCACCTCCCTGTTGTTGAACATTAAGAGTTGTAATCTGTAACCCCCCAGTTTAAGCCCCTTAGAGTGTGAGTTCACATCCAATAATAAATAATGTCTTTATCAGTCACATAGCTGCTGTTTTAATGCATCACCAAATGTGAATGTTTCCCCTCCAGCTCAAAATGCATTTTCTGGTTCAAATAATTTGATGGTTTACCTTATTAAAAGAGCTGTCAGAAGTATACATTCACAAGCGTAACCTAACCATTAAAGCCATTTGAAAATATACAGGGGGTGTACTATCCATCAGTGTGTTCTAGACGACCATCTCTATTAATTTACCCCTAAGGATTCTGGACTGTGATTCACCTGCTCCATGTAACACGGGCCACACACGCTAAATAACAGACACAGAAAGCAGCGCATCATGGAACAGCTTCTCTGTTGACTTCAAGCGACCTGCAGGAGCATCTTACATTCACCAAGCAGCTCCTCTCTCCCCCTTGCACTGGGAGTATCCTTAATCTGTATTAGGTGCTCAATACGACCTGAAACAAAGGGATGATTGTGTTTGACCTGGGCTTTAAACACTTCCCCCGCTTTGTATTTTTAGTGTTTTATGAGAAAAAAACACGTTCAGTCCTTGTGAAGACCGAGATTGAGCCGATTCAGATGCTCAGTAGTGCGAAAGTCAGCTTCTCTGGAGTTTACTGGAAATGTGCTCCTTTGAGAAGCAGTGATGGCAGTTCTTGTGATTTTTACACATTTTCTCCCAGTGACATTGGCTGGCTGTTTGTCTCAACTGCTGGTCATAACATAAAACTACGTTCACGCAAAACCACACTGACTGAATCCTCGATTTCAGGAATTATTCCCATATCTCACAGTTTGGTTATATATTTCTAATCTTTATCAGAAAACAAGATATCAAGATGGTATCCTCTGGACTTAACTCTTAAAAGAAAATTGCTTTTAGAAAGAATTCGGATAAACTCCACTCCTACAGTGTACACAATTCCACTTGGCAGCATTGCGTCTCTGTTAAGGTTCTGTTTTCTTTAAAGTCAGCAGTAGATTCATTAAGAGACTGATTCTACTGCACCATGGGAAGAGTAATTGTGCAACAGGATTAAAAATGATGAACAGTGGGAAGTTCACTTTTCACATAGATACACGTGAAAAAAAAAATACAGGAGAGAAATGAGGACACTTCTAGTTAGTCTCCATCATAGCACATTATATAGGCAACTGTCCGTTTTTTTAAAAAATTTAAGTAGACGGGCATTCTTGGGGAAAAAACTCGGGGGAAAAAATTACTGAAAATATATATAAAGAACAAAATCATCTTGCTGAATGATGTGAATGAGAGGAGAAGACACCAATAGCAATTGTCTGCAAATAGCAGGTCATGTACTCGTTGAGGTACTCACGGGGACCAAGGAGATAACCAGCGCTGTTCAGGGTCCAGCCTCGCTTCTCTTTGGCCTGGCATGAGGGAAGCAAATCATAGTGTCCCAATCTCCACAGAGCTTTTGTTTTAAAATCTTTGCTTTCAGAACAATTTATTTAGTAGCATTTCTTAAACCATCCCATAATTATACATTATGTTAAGACGGAATACGGCGGTATTCTTGGAAAGATCAAATACAACAAATTAAATTTTTTTTTTCTTTCCAAACCAAAGTAGTAAACTTTATTAGGCCTGTTTGAAAATTGATATGATTTATAGCTTAATAATTTCTTGGTTATGAACAGTACTTTCTGTTGCGAATATTGCTGTTCTTATAAGATGACAGCATGAACGTATTGTAATATTGATCATACCGCAATCACTAATCCGATAGTCTCCGACAGCGCTGCGCAAAAGACAAGGAAAACGCAAACAACACCAACAGACTTCTGCATCTACGGAAGTGAGAAAGAAAGACGAAGCTCAGTCAAGTCTTTCATTCAGTAAATTTCATTATGAAAAGAAGTAATATCTAGAGAAACATGCAGCAATTGTATATTGAATCATAAAGTTTGTGTATCGGGATAATTTTAAGCAAATCTTTAAGTATTCCTGTTATTAGTTTAAAAAAAAAAAAAAACATTTTAGGGGGAAAATAGACATCTCAAACTCACCTTGTGTGATCTTCAGCTGGTCCGTCGAAGAAAAATTCTGAACTAGGAAAGTCTAATCTTTAGCGTCCGATTATCTCTTAAACATAAATATATTATCAATATAAAATAAGACTTTCAAAATGAGTATTCCTGGGAGACCGTTTCCATTCTGGTTTGCGTACGCCTGATGTTCGGTGGGACGGGATGGTAGGAGGGTCGCCTTTTATTCATCCTGAGCTGTGAAAAGCACCTGTTGGCGAGGTTTGCGTCACTACCTTTATTCCAACCATTAGTGTCAATACGTTAAGAAGACGAACAAATTACAATAATGAGATCAGATTTTCCTGAAAATCATTGAAAGTATAGAGATGGAAAATACTTGGAATATTACGTCAAATTATAATAATCATAATTCATAAAAGGAATCATGTTACGAGAGCCTGATTTCATCTGGGTCTTGAGACATACTACACCTCTGATTAAGTGTGAGGGATATTTACTTTACATTTACGTGAATTTATTTCACCGTTGCTTTTGTCCAAAGCGCCGTAATAGGAGGCAGATAATATGTATATCACAGGCTTACAGGCTTAGGTAGCCTATAAGACCTGTTAGGCTGGGCTTCTAATGAATGACAAGGGCAAATAAGTATTTGAGCAAAAACTGTACAGGACACTAAGAAAACAAGTAAGAACCTAAAATCGAAGAACATCTAATGTTACAGGTCAGTGGTCGGATGTCTTATTTGAGATGTTCCCGGAAAAATGGGTCTTCCATCAGTGGTTCAGCATTACGTTAAAAATGACCAGTCACGTCATTATATATAACTGCTGAATAACGGCTAATATGATATCAGAATGAACACATAAATATCGGTGTTGCGCGTCGTGTTGAAACGTCTTGTACCCGTTTGCTGTATTACACCGACACGCTGGAATCTGATTTCCCGAGTCAGATGAGATGGGCCAGGCTGCTGCCGCGCTGAATGCAGTCACACCGGGCTTTGGATGTCACCCACCCCAAAATAGCAACTTTTTTCTGTTTTTTAGGAAAGCCTCTCGTGTGGTCCACCGAGAATGGTAGTTAACGAAATGCATGTTTGGGAATGTTCTGCTTTTGTTGGGGAGGTAGCCCTAATCCCCAATTTTAGTAACATGATGCCAGTCATCTTCCTCTTCTTCTTCTTCTTCTTGAAACAATGACGGCATACGATCCACCGGGCAGTCAGCAGCGGTTACGGGCAGTCCGTGTCAAATACCCACACAGGTTGAAACCAAAGTATCGTCATTAAATAATAATCCAGTTTTTGATCTCAGGTCGTAACATTCTTCTCAGGCATAGCATTGTGTAACGATAACTATAATTTAAAATAGCTTTCATATAAGAGAAAATAAACCTACATTTAGTTTTAATGGTGGTGCAAGTGCTTGTTTTCTGGTAAATAATTAAATTCTAAATTAAAATTCAAACAATCAACGATCAATGAGTGTAATAATTTATGCTAAAACTTAATTTTCTTCAAGAGATAATTATTCATCTTTCAACCTGATAATATCCCGGAAAGTTTCACGATGGGAGAGTCTGGAGTCCATCGCAGACAGCGTGAGCATTGATTAAATTACTGAACACGCACTACATTATGCTATTTATGGGACAAAATGAAATTTTAGGAACATCTTTATTTTCAGAGTCACGGTTATGCATCGGACACAACTAGTGAAAAGCTGGTGAATAATGGATATTGTATTATTTTCGTTTACAATCATTACGATTACATATTTTAGCAGGCTATGTAATTCGGAGTCCAGTTGATACGAAAAATGTGGTTTTTGATACCCCTGAATTAAAACATTCATGTATTCATTATGGAAAATAGCAGTTTTCCTAGAGCTCCACATGAGCTTTGATTGGCACTGGTGGAGAGGGTCAGTCAAACACACATATGACCATTCTGTCAGCCAAGAACTCTATTCAATATTTCACACCCATTCATGTTGCACACTGGAGAAATATTTTATGCAGGTTAGACACTAGGGCCAGAGTGGTCAAGGTACACTGGAAGAGAACGCATCATCTTCTGCATATTGGCTGTAAATGTAGGCCTAACTGTATAATGGCAAAATATTATTGGCCACACAAACAATATATATATATATTTTTGGGGACTAACCATCTGTGGTATTGCATGGCCTGCAAAAATCACTGTCCATTTCCGGATGACTTAGACTGCCTGCACAGTACATTTGGTTATTGGAAAGGATTGTTCAGATACGTTCAGTAGCTTACAATCGCTTGCGCTGTCAAATTATTGTGGGGATATTTAATATTTGGCCTGAGGCCCAACCAATTAAGGAATATTACAGACATCAAATGGCCTTAGGATAGAGTTATATCCCAAAACATAAGACCCAATGAAATTATAAATAGAGAAAATCAATTTATATAACCTATAGTAACAAAATTACAAAACCCCAAAGCAAATGTGAACGCTATCATGTCTTAAATAAATAGTACACCATGGCAGAATATTTAGCCAAAGTGGCTGCTGGAAAAAGGGACGCATGTACTCAGTAATCACAACCTAGCTGGGGCAACTGGTCATGTAAGGCTGAGCTGGTTCTTCTGAGGATGGTGTCAGTCCCGTGTGACTGGGAGCTGTAATACACGCCATGCCTGCTATGAAAAATAAAAATCTCCCAGAATTAAAGAATATGTGATTATGAAAAAGGCTTGTTTTTTATTTTTGTGGTTTGTTATAATATGTATAAGTGAGGTGTTTTCATGTGAACAGTAATGCGATGAAAATGATTTGGCAAGAAAAATGTATGTTAATGAATATAATTTGTTTTAATATGTCAGTTAACATGGGTGTAGTTACTGCTGTTTTAGGTGGGGCTTTAGTCCCCCATATAATTAGTTTAAATGGTGTGTTCTCATTATTTTCATTAAAATCAGACCCTCCCAGTAAAAGCTTAGTCCCTGCTTTTCATAATTCTCTAGTAATGCTATCATTAATTAAACATATCATGCCAATAAATTGATTACATTTTTAGAGGGTGACGCTTGGGCATGGAATCAATATTGTGAAGGTATAAGCATTGGTAGACAACCTGTGACACAGGATCACAATTCCAAATGACCCTTTTCCAAATGGTGTGGGTGCTGCTGTGAAACACTGGTCTGTAGGGGGCGCCTGTTGGTCACCCTGTGACCGAGATACAGGTGGATAATTAAGGTGAGAGTGTTGGGGGTGATGATCTATCCCACTTCAGCCTTCTGACACTGACAACCTGCATTTAACCTGGTTTAATTATTACGTTGTACTTAGTTACAAACTAAATTAGCTAGGCCTCTCTCTCTTGAAAATATTACATCACCTATGTGGCAACTTTGCCTAGACGCTCAGAAAAAAATGGTAAAAAATTGTACCTTTGCTTGATACTAGGGCTGTACCCTTGTAATTGGACCTTATAAGGTACAGAAATGGACTCTGAGGAACATCCCAAAGGTACAAACAGCATTAATGTACCATCAATGGTACAGAAATGTTCCTCAGAGTCCATTTCTATACCTACAACTAGGGATACAATAGGCAGACCATTGAGGGTACAGTGCCAGTGACAAGAAAAGGTCTTCACCCTTTTTTCTGAGAGTGTACCTAATAGCATGACATGTTCCCCGAATATTCAAATAATTTGGTGAGCATTTGATTAGCGCTACATATTTATTTGGTATATTTAAGTAACTTCAGTTAAAAACACATTTTCTAGCCTGTCATTTACATGTTTTAATTTAAGTTATTTAGCCGGCAGTATTTGAAATTGCATTAGGTAGCAGGATATTTATTTAGAAAAAATATGTGTGTTATTCATATGTTGAGTGTTTATTTGTATTCAGAATGCATCTAATTTAAGTGTCTCAGTTTCAAGGATTTACAGTGCTAATTTACAGGTAATTTTCAACACTTTACACTCTGTTCCTCTTAAAGTGTTAAAGCTGTGCTGTTTTTGCTGGTTCAGTTTTATCAGATTCTACTCTTCATTTTAAATTAACCCAGGTAGGAAACAGTACTCTTGTGAAAAGAAATGGAACAGCTCACCATCTTTGGAAGTTTCAAGAAGGCTAATTCGCAATTTTGCTTATTATATTGTTTCATTGTAAAGATTATTGATGATAATCTCTTGTATCTTGCCTGTACTGACTAAACCTGGATTTTTGCTTAGCGTTTCGTTAATTGTCTTGATCATTATTGTCAAACTGTACACACGTAACTGGGACTGGTATATTAGGCTGGTGGGGCAAGGGTTAGCAAGGCTAACCACCAATTTTTTTATTTATCTATGTTGTATCTCTGCAAAAGAAAGTTCATACTTTCTCCATCGTTTCAGGAACAGCGAAGGTTTTGGTATTTTTGAATCAATGTTTAGTGATTGCACTGTATTCAATACATTTGAGGCATTTAAAAACTGAAGCCTTTACTTTGGTGAAACTGAAGATACAGCTTTTGCAGATATTCTACTCTTATTCTCAAAATTCTAAATATTTATATAAATTTATTGGTTATGTTTTCATGTCGGCCTACAGGGTATACATTCACCATAAAATTGGTTAGAAAACCTTGGGGATCCTTCTTCAGGGTTTGTTTTATCAACTGTCATGACGTTTTGATTGTTAAGAACCTACAGTGATGGACTGACAGAAATAACTGCCAGTCTTGCTATGACGTTCATCACCTTTTATTTAAGATATTCCTATTTTAAAAAGTATTGTTATACATTGACATTTTTTTCATTTTTAAATAATTGAAACCTTTGTTACTTTCCACGGAATGATTTGGAATGTCTGGAGCGATTGCCGTCCTCATAATGGCTCTTCATCTAGATACAGTCAACTTCTCCGCAGAGGTAGAAGGTTTTTCTTATGATCGGTGTTTCAAAACAAATTTCAGCTATACACATATACAGTGGTAGAACATTTTATTGGGTAGGCTACACCTAAAATAGGACCTTTCTTCCCATTTTGTCCTTAAAATAGCTGAGATTTGTCACAACATGACTTTCAAGGTGTGGAAAGTGTGTTACAGGGATGCTAGTCTGTGTCAACAGCCTTGCTTTTCCGTTGCAAAATGGCTGGTACCCAGATATCTGGTCTGAATAGCTTATTCCGTCTTGTACTGCAGATGCATGATGGGATTGAGATCTGGTGAATGGGTTAGCCATTACAGTAAGCTAAATTAACTACCAAATTCCCGGAATTACTCCTGGACTACTGCAGCCTTATGTCACGGAATATATTTATTGTGAATAATCCTACTGGGATGCACCTGATAAGCGTGACACCTCATGCGTCACCTTTGTACACGAAAAGCCCAGCAGTACTGATATTCCTGAAATACTCATACCAGTGTGTCTGCTGCCAACAGTTATGCATTCAGATTTAATAAAATCTTTTATCTTCTCCATTCTTACTCTGAATTGCAAACACACACAATCCTTCAGCTTTCAATAGAACGGTCCAAACAAGCAATTCTTCCATTGTCAGTTATGGAGGGTTTTGGAACTAATCAAATGGCCAGTTATGTGTCATTTAATTGATACTAACTTAACTCGACTGATGCTCAAGAGTTGAATCTGACAGCTTATATATAAGAAGAGTGAATTGCACCGCACTCCTTAGAACGCATGCTGCGAGTTTCATGAAATTTTAGCGCGTATGTTTTGTGTCATATGGTTAATACTTTAATACTCTGATTTTCTATGTTGTGGAAATAGTCGCAGCCACAGCATTTGAACACTTGTCTTGCAATGATTTCTTCAGCATTATCATTCTTTACTTTGCAGTCTGTATCATAAGGTGTGCAGCAATATCTACTTGCACATAGTCTTCTTTATATAGCATAAAGAGTAATAAATGGGTCTTAAACATTATCCGGCTAGTGTTCCTCATGAAGCAACGACAGAGATGTGCTACATAGTCAGGCCTTTTTTGGTAAATGTGCAATTAAAGGTCTTAAACAATAATTGTGCCTTCACCACTGCCACCACGTGTCAGCTGTGATTTTAATTGGTGTTGGGCAGTGGTGTGTTTGGAACTGAAGGTGCTTCGTCACTCTGATGGCTTATCAGTCGCAGGGACTCTGGGAAATATTGGCTCTTTGTATGCGAAACAAGGTAGGAAGGCTCCTAAACAGCATATTATTTGAAATATATCTTTATGAAAAACCGATTGTGTCTGTGATTGTCTGCTGTTAATTTAGACTTCAATGACTTATATGTAACTTGTTTATTTTTAAAACCACCCCCCCTTTATAGGTTTTGGTGTTTTCATCAGTAGTGGGGGCTCTTGCTCTTCTAATCAATGCCACTACAAAGCCTTGGGTCCTAAAATTCCTTGGTGAAGTCAACAAATAAAAGTTTCCATTCATTATTGAAATAGCTGGAAGTCATTCAAATTTATGGGCCGATATTACATTACCTATTATGGAGGCTGTTTAAGTAGCACTGTGGCCCTGCACAGCATTGTGGATTTGATTTTTGCCTTGGCTCTGTGTGTGTGGTGTGTGAATGAGTTTCCACCAGGTACTCTGGTCTCCTCTGGTTCCTAAATTGCCCTGTGTATGTATATTGGATTTTATGTAATCACATATTTATGAAGTTCATTTCACATTGCTTATAAATATTAAATATTGTACTTTGATACCCTGTATATTTATCGGCATGCTTTTAGTATCTTTACAGTATTGTACATTCATATCCTGCTAAGAAAAATGATGTAGATACCAGTGATGTTTAATCAGACGGACAAATATCTGATCCTCTAGGCTTTTGTGTGGTCTCTGCCCTGAAGTACGTCTTCAGTGTAGTGCTGCAAGCTCAGAAAACAACATAGACATTTTGAGAACCAACAGGTTCCTTGCTAGGACATAGTGGAAAAGTGTCCACTGAGGATCCCTAAATAAAACACAAACCAGAAGATGAGATGTTTAGCCTAAAGCAGAGATACAGGAAATATGGGTCATTTTATTCTGTGTCATTTGTAATTTTCTTTTTTTTACAGATATAAAATTTTATCCATCTCCATAGATGAGCACTGAGGACTTTCCCCAGCCACTTGGATGGGTAAGTATCCCGACTGCCATAGAAACACATACCTAACTCAAGACAATGTGATGGAGGAAGCACTGATGCGGATCTTGAAGGTCCAGATGGTTAGCTCCCACCAAATGTGGCCAATCATACAGTAGCATTGTCCTTCTAATAATAATCCAGTCCCAGAAATACTTCCAACACTACATTTACTACAATGCTGAGCACATTTAAGTGTTCTAACTGTACACAACAAGTGCATGTCACCAACAACAGCAATGCTTTCAAAGAACAACTTTGCTTAAAATAATTACATTCGTACAGCGTGAACAGAAATGATTTTTTCTAATCATTGTATACAATAGTACTTCATTCATAATACTGTGCCACTTATGACCTTAACATTGTTTTCTAAATTACACCAGATCACCATGCAGTAATGGATATGTTTTTAGTTTGACATAGTAATTAAATGCAATTAAATTATAGTTCTAAGTTTTGATTATATAATGAGTTGAATTCCAGACAAGCTACTGGAAGAAGTACAGATCAGGGATACTGAACACAGAGGTGACCTGAACCCCAATTAACACAGCAGAGACTGTAATAAAAGGGCAAGTTAGATATACATTAATTATACATTAGTTTGTTACAGAGCTGTTCATGTTTCTCTGCACACAGTCATCTCAACCAGAGTATTTTACAAAGTGTCTTTTGTTATCACAATTTGAATGATTATACTTTTTTAAATTGCACATCACGTAACTGCTATTACAGGGCTAGGTGTTTATACACACTGATATATCATGGGGCACAGGCACAAGCTAAAGGCTATTGTAGACACACCAGTTCCCATAATTCACATTTAGATTGTGACATAAAACTGGCATGAACATGGGGAGAACAATCAAACTCCACACTCATAGACCCAATGAATGGAACCCACAAGCCTGACAGTGTGAGACACCCCCACCAAGCCAGAATGCCCTAACACGGTGTTTCTCAATCCAGTCCTCAGGGACCCCCAGACGGTCCACGGTTTTGCCCCTTCCCAGCTCCCCGTCAGACTGCACACATTTTTGCTCCCTCCCAGCTTCCCGTCAGACTGCACACATTTTTGCTCCCTCCCAGCTTCCCGTCAGACTGCACACGTTTTTGCTCCCTTCCAGCTCCCCGACAGACTGCACACGTTTTTGCTCCCTCCCAGCATCATGAACTACATTTTCTTGTCATGTTATGCATTAGAAGCTAAACTGAGGGGAACAAACTGGAAAAAGTAAAGGTATATTTCACACTCACATCTTACACAACATCTTATGAATGACCTGTATTGTACATAATAATTCCTAAATCTCAAAACAACTCGTGTTTTCTTTCATACATGAAAATAAGAAAGGCATGTATGTACAACCAACCCAATCCATTTGATTTATTCATGAATGTTGTGGCCACAGCAGACATCATTGATAACATTTGTGGACAAACAGTATCAACATACGTGTGACTGGAATTGTCCCAATATCTAAAATTCTCAACTTTACGAGGACACTGACTTTGGTAAAGGTAGGGAATGCTTTGGGCAGTAATTACCAGTGCCACTTGAAATTCTCTTTACAATAAAAGACAGTCAGGTAGTCACAGTCATCTGTGGAATCCTCATTTGTGAGCAGTGTACATCTGCTTTTGGACCTTGAATTGCTTCTGAATATATGCAGATTCATGAACTTGTGCCGTGTAAACAGAGGTTGTTGGATGCCTGTGATCAGATGGTCGCTGGTTCAAATCACAGGCCCTTAATCCCATTGCTCCTGGGACTGGCTGACTTTGGATTGAAGCACTTGCTAAATAAGTAAAATGTAAATATAATGGGATTCGATTAATTTCATGGTGATGGTTGGGAAACCATTTGGTCCCACTGTTTGGAATTTATGCTGTTAGTATCCTGCTGTTCTCAGATAATCATCCCCTGACTAATAAGATAAATCCATAAGCAGCTAAGCTTGGATTATGGCACTGGTAGGGGCTATGTCACTGAGAAAGAGGGTTATGACATTGGTAGGGGCTATGTGACTGGGAAAGAGGGTTATGACATTGGTAGGGGCTATGTGACTGGGAAAGAGGGTTATGACATTGGAAGGGGCTATGTCACTGAGAAAGAGGGTTATGACATTGGTAGGGGCTATGTCACTGAGAAAGAGGGTTATGACATTGGTAGGGGCTATGTGACTGGGAACGAGGGTTATTGACATTGGTAAGGGCTATGTGACTGGGAAAGAGGGTTATGACATTGGTAGGGGCTATGTCACTGAGAAAGAGGGTTATGACATTGGTAGGGGCTATGTCAAGTTGGTGGTTTTACTCATATTGGGTATGTTCCATACATTTGGCATGCCACATTCCATTCATTGGGAAGAAGAGTTCTGGGTGGAGACACTCAAGGCCTGTTTCTGGATGTATGACTTTCTGTTTTCATTGCATTTGTCTAATCCTATTACTTGCTGTCCTGCAAGAATTAAAGTCCAATTTGGAGAAAAACAGACAAGAGACTAATAGAGAGCTTGGTAGGATGCTAATGTGGGGAGAGTGTACCTGTATAAGTATGATGAGTTTCTTTCATGACTCATTATTTCAGCCAAATTTTCAGCACTGCTAGATGCATTTGACCATTCTGTACTGTCCCTTCAATACCTAGGATAAAACATTTTAGAGAACTTTTAATTGGACATACGGGGCCTTTTTAAGTAAAGCAAATGGAGAGATCTTAGGCTGGGTTGAGGTGGGATTTGACCCCCCAGCCCTGGAAGTGAAAGGCAACAGTACTACCCACTAAACCACAGTGCCCTCAAAATGAACTTGTTTCCGAACTTGTACAATGTTATGCTTTCCCTGACTATGAAACACTTCAGTATGTTCAGATGTAACGGAAGAATTTGTTACCATTTATACTTAAAGGGTAGTTAAAGTTATTTGTAACTGCACCATCGCTGTGATATTACACCCTAACCCTATTGTCCGTGTGTGTGGTTGTGTGTTGCCTGTATTTTCACCCACTCTTGGAACAGATATGAAAGAAAATAGCTCAGAATTTCACACTTCGTGCCAATACTTTGGTATATCAGTCATATTATTTTATTTACATGGGTGCTGACAAGCAATATAAAGCATTATATTAAGAAAGAGCTAGTAGCTGCCAGTCAGGATATCGTATTGCCCTTTTTGTGCTGGGTCACCCTAACTCCGCTACAATGGGACAGGGTGGCAGAGTGTGTACGGCATAGTTTTCCTTCTTCGGTGTCTTGTCAAACGAAGGCACACAGGGATCTGTATCTTTGTGCTTTTAGAGCAGGTGCAACCATCAAAGGAAATAGGACACCTAACAAATATCAACGATTAGGCTCCAAAATATGGCAAAATGGGCCTGAAATGGGACAGTGAATTGGGTTAGAGTAGAACTGGTCCATTGCAAACAGTGAAAAATCTGTCCGAGGAACGACATTGTACTAGGAATTGGCAGGATATGAACCTATCACTGGTGAATACAGCAGGGATACAATGTGTTAATTATCCTTCAAGGAGCAGATTTCCTGCTGGAACAGAAGTATGGATTTTCTGTGCATCAGTTACATTTCACCAGTGTTTCATTTGCAAACTATCATGCTACTTGATTAGCATTTCAAAAGCAAATCTGTTATCCTGTGAATGAAGCAGAGGGTTAGTGTTTGTTTGCCTGACGGCCGCATGCATAGCTTTTTTTGGGCCAAAACAATATTTGAATGCGAAGCAATATCGGATTATCCCTACATGAGGATGTGTAAGGCCACTGCTTTCATACAATCAATGCCGCAGGGCTGAAGTGTAAAGGCGTGATTCCATATGAGATAACCCCTTATCAGACTTGCTGCAAAGAGACCACTCAGAGATCCCTATTTCGGTGACTAGGCAGGCCATCCGGACTTGCTAAATATTAGCCTAGACATCTTCATATTGCTGTCCGGGGACCTACTTAACGACTGGGAAGCAGTAAAGCTGAAGAAGGTATAACAATTAATTCATAGCTTTTTCTTTATGTTAGCATTGGACTGTCTAGCAAAATTTTGTTGAAGTCCAGTATCTACACAGGGACTGGCTTAATGCTTTTGGGCCTGATTGGGGTTACTCATTTATTACCTCTGCTATTACTAGTGGTGACACATCTATAATCTTTTTTTTATACCATAAAAGGGAAAAGGCATGCACTTAGATATCACCAGATTCACCCTCAATGTACATACAGCTCACAAGGTGAATCATAAACATTCTGATCTTCTCATTGATGCTTCTGAGGGCAGATGATTGAAGCTGAAGATGAAGTAGTTGACCCAGTTCCCGCCCGTGATACCAGCACCAGTGCCTATGGAGCCTTCACAAACGTACCCTGACTGAAGAAAAACAGCACACACATCCAGTTCATTAAGGTATGGCTGACTGGCATCCTTTCACGTCTCTATGGCTCAGGGCTCACCAGGTGTTCGCTTCCCACAAGCATGACGATATTTATCATAAGCTTATTATCAAAGTCCAGCTTTGTTATCAAAGAGCTTCCTGTTGGCTTAAAGGGGCGTGCTTAACAATTCTATCTTGTTTAATCTGCATTGATTTAAGAATAGGATGACTCTCATCTGTTAACCTCCAAATACCTTAGGTGTTTTTCGTTAGAAAACAATTTAATTAACACATACAACACTAAGTGATGTTGAGTGATTACTGGACAGCAGAATGTGACTGTCTGCTTCCATATATTTTGTTTATCTTTTATTTCAGAGAATAACCAGGCTCCTTTTCTTTGATTTTGAAGATACCATAATACGAGAAAATGAAGAACTTCATTGTCTCTGGTTTGGTTAAGAAATATATGTTTGTGCTAGTCTGTCAAATGTTAACAGAGTTGGAATGTACCCGTACAACAGTTATCATGAATAAGCAAGATTGGTCAAATTAACAACGAGAACCTTATATTCATGCAAATAAAATTACCATTGGATTGCTCCTGAGTACATGGATATCACTGCTAAATAAGAGACAAGCCAATGCCTCTATTAGAACCTGAGCTTGAACTTTAGTACAGGGATCTCATTTGATCAGATGCTAATCAAGTTTTGCTGGTGGCTAACTCAGTATCATTCGGCGTGTTGTCTGCTTTTGTTCACCATGAAGTAATCATTACATTAAATGGCAAATGCTGTTAGAACATTCTATTTCCCTTTAAACAAAATATACCAGGTAAAAGGTTTGTAGTGACTCTCGTCTAAATTCTATATTGAGATCATAAAAAGACCAGATCATGAACAGAGAAACAAAAAAGAAAAACAAGCCCCTAAATGACATCAGTTACCTAACACTGAAGGTAGTGAAAACTGGCATTTTCCACTGGATGTTGAGATAATTTGTTTTGTAAATAGATGTTTTGTAAATACAGTTAAAAAAACAGGACTAAAACACTGCAAATAGTTTATGTTCTGGCTACAAATTTTGTGTGCGTTTTGACCATGCTCACAACAATTTAAAACAACTATTCAAATCTCTAACGTGACACATTAAATTTAGTACTACATCCCTCTGGGTGACCAGAGTGTTCCTAAAAATTAGCACTTGGCTACAGCTGACTGTAACCATCAGCAATTGAATCACCCCTGTCACCAGTGTGTGTATGAGCAATCGCATGCTAAGCAGTCTTCATGTGTCTACATTACAGCATTAATCATGTCTTCCACACCTAAGAATATAATGAAAAGAATACAGCATTAAGTAACAAGTCAATGCTATTAGTTTGAGCAAATTACTTTGATTAGTCACTTATAGATACCTTATAATGGAACTTCAAAAAAAAAAACCATTTTGGTTGGTGCACAGCATTAGTAATTTCAGCAAATTCAATGTGACCCTGCAATTATGGGTTATTTTGAAAGCTAGGAGATAATGGTTCTCTTTTTGTCAACTTTTTCTGCCTTTGTGATCTGTAACTAATGTCACCTTCATAAACGAAGGGCCTTTACTTTCAGGTCCTGATTAGACCACCGAGCGAGGCTGTGCTCGCGTGACATTTGCGATTACCTTGTTTCTGACATCTTCCTCTCGGAGTCTGTAGGAAGTGTAAAAGTCTGTCTGTCGCTTGACACTCACTTGTCCCAGGTTCTTCTAAAGACAGTAGTAAAACTTCACGAAGGGTGATTATGAATGCTGGCATCAGTTGAGTTCTACCCCTGTGTCACTGTCGTGCTTTTGCATACCATATTTATCAAATCAGATGTGGCGTTTCAGAAGGGTATCATTTAAAGAAAACCTTCACATGTTCCAGATAAGGAGGTAGCATTGTAAGCAAACTATCCTATGCAACGCAGTGCTTATGATCTTCAGTGCTGCAGATCCCATTATGACTGAGACCCCACCTCAGCAGGCGAGCACAGTGGCTCGTGACGTCCACCTGTAATGACCCAGCACATCAAAGAGCTCCAGTGGGGATGAGCACTTTCTTGTCTTTTGGGAACGGGGAAGGTAATCTGCAGTATAGCCATCATGTCCCATAAACAGTCTGCGAGGAAGAACATGGGTTGTAGAAATCCTCAGGGGTACGCACTGCTGAAGAAAGGAGACATTACACCTCACGGGCCTCACCATTTGGGGTGGGGGGCATGTACTCTCAGATTCTTAGTCACGTCTGACTAACACTGTGTCAGACCCAGATGAAAGTCACATTTTCGTCTTGACAAACATTGCATTCATTTTCTGAAAGCAGAAGTTTTTTTTTTTATTATTAAATCCAAGTTATTAGTTCATCACATCCACAAATTAAAAAATAATGCATTTGACATTAGGCTCTTCCTGTATTTATACACAATTATAAAACAGCTCACCAGTTACACGCCTATTTTTGGACAAAAATGATAATACCAGACCGTCTGTGTGCCAGTTGTGTCATGAGTCACGATGTGTCCATCGCAAAACGAATTTCAAACATAAGGAAAATGGGTCAGCAAGAGTGTCATTTGTTTCCGATGTGAAGACGCCTTCCAAATGGTACGAGAAAAAGCTGAGCTTCTCTTTCACTTTTTGTTTTAATATTTGGGAAAACAGGGATCTGAAAATTATATTTTTCAGCTTCACCCCCATAATGTGATTTTACAAGAGTATGCAGATAATAGAAGGTTTAATTACATAAATACTGGCAGCAGAGAGCATAATATGACTCAGTGCCAATGTAGGGATTGGCCATTATTAATGTGATGTTAACTTTACACCAGAAGGGTCGGAATGTGTGAAGCTATAGGAACCATTGATCTGGACTCCCTTGCTGCAGATCACTGGATGCAGCCTGAACCTTTGGGGCCAGGAGCCTGCTGAGAGGATGTAAGATGTCCATCACAGAGAAGAGGAACTCCTCGGGGAGCTGAGCTGTCTAATGCAAGAGCCCATGGAGATACTGTCACCTGTGAGGTGGTGAGAAGGTGGATTTCCCGGTCTCAATGCAGGCATATCCAATCATGGCCCATTCAGATCCCTACTCCCAGCTAAACATGGCCTTTTACAATTGATGTGAAGGGAAGCCTTGACATTTGATTAGGTCATCCATACATTTGACCTGTACTTGCGCAATAGATAGTAACAAACAACCAACTATCCCCAGAACAGAGATCATACCACACACTGTCAGAGTAGTACTGAGTGACGTCAATTTTACAAATGATCCCTAACTTCACATGGTCTCCATTACGTGAGTGATTCTACCCCAGTTAGTTTAGTGCAATCATGGAGATGTCAAGAGAAATGTCCACCACATCTGTGTTGCTCGCAGTCAACTGAGTATCAACTTTTCTCCAAGTCACTCTTTATCATAATTAAGTCACTCTTAGAGGTTAATCTCCTATCATGTACTCATGGAGGATCTATGATATATCTCCAACATCCAAGAATCACATCATTTCACTTGTCACTTATCACTTATGAGGTCCATTATGATTGGTCACCCAGATCATATACAAATCATATATACCCTATATCACGCAAGTAGTACTGCTCGCTGTTATTGAAATAACATGTAAGAACTGAGAGGCTATGCTTTCTGTGGTGGATCTGCTGGTCCATCTGAGGTCCGCCTAGGACTGGCCTCCTCACACAATGTACACATACCTGTCAAAGGCATACCTGCCACATCTTATGATGAACAGGGTATTTTCCATATATGATGAGAGTATGGAGACTGTGGTGCTGATGTAGGGAAGCTGTGATGACCTTCAGGGAATGTGCTCCTACAGTGCACCCCCACCAGTAGAAGTGCTCTGGAGATGATTATGAAAATCATCCTTTAGCTATATAATATTCATACAATGATTGAATATCATATATTTACAATACTGTGCCCTACTGTACCCTAACATTTAAAATCAACTGTAGGATTGATATTTATTTAGGTACATGAGTACGATGCCACTGTGTGGCTTTAAGGTAGTACTGCAGTACTGTATAACACTTTGAAATATTTGCTGGCTTATATGAATAGATTTAAAAAAAAAAAATAGATATGCAGAAGTTACTTACATGTAGCAATATAAATTTACTATGCAACGTTTTTGGTAAAGACAAAAAGGTGTCTCAATTTGTTATGGCTCAGATCCGTGCTACAGCAAGCACAACCACTCTTAGTGGTACAAAATGCAGACTACCTCATAGCCACAAAGGATGGACAGCGCCCCCTGTCTGCGGCATGCTGCACAGTAAAGAGGTATAACGATACACATTGTTTAAACCAAGGGTGGGCAAATATATCCCTAAAGAGGTGTAGTTTTTTAGAGTTGTGACAAAGCAAAACATCAAAATATAACCTGTTTTAGGAAGAAAAATTGCAGGAGAGCTTCATGGCAGCATCACATGTTTATAACCATCACTGGGCTGAGGGCAGTGTCTACAATCAGGCATATTATTATTATATGTTTTGTTTTTTTTTTTAATCCCGGCAGGAATTCCCAATTCATTCCATTTTAGGAGCCACTCTCAACACACCACACCAGTTGGCAACCAGCCACCACTGGCTGTATGAGCCAAAAGGTTCATCAGTGTGCTTGCAGTGCCCTATTCACTCCATTCCACTCACAGTTCCATAGCTTCCCAACTGACGTTGCTCTCGAGATGAGGAAACCAGCGGACATGACTGAAAGCAGAACAGAAGCCGCTTCGCATTCTCCTGGCGCCCCTGCCAGAAAGTACCATGACACAAAAGGACTGAACCCAGACATCAGCTATAGGACCTTTGAACTACAGTACTTGCAAAACCGAAGCACTGATGTTAAAATTATAGTTGTGTCAAATATTTCCACTATAATTCAGCATCGAGGCTTTGACAGCATTGGGCCACTGAAGAGTGTATTCTTCTCTTATTACCGAACTGTACCAAGACACGGTTTTAAGATGGGCCTGCTGAGTCATGGGAATGTAAGTCTCCCGTTCTGCTCTAGGTGATGTCAGAAGAGGGTCCTCCACACAGAGTAGAGGCACCACGTCCCATGGGGTGACATCAGGTGCCTACAGCCCTGCAGAGGTGGTGTGGGAAGGGAGACATCGCTCACAGCAGCACTGACAAATGTACCAATTATTAGGAATCCCCAGCACTGCAAATATACCACATCCTTTGGCTAAAGGTGCGATTTAGATTTTCTGTACTTTGGTACTAATGTTCCAGTTGTGGTTTTGAAATGTCTTTCTATTGTTAAATTGAGAGAATTGAACTGAAACAGAAAATAAAATTGAATGGAAACAAAGGCACAAACTACAATCACTTCTTGGAAATCCGCAACCTCCTGCTTACAAAGTTTCTTTAACCATAACTAACTCCGCTAAATTTAATTATACTTTAAGCATCACCATCCAATACAATTCAACATTTAAAAATAAAGGGTATCACACTATAAGTACAACTAAAAGGGCAGTTCACCTCAAAACTGAAAAAGATACGAGTGGCTTTAGTAATATCTATCCATCTAGGATGTTCTGCTGGGAGTTGTCTAGTTTTGGAGATAGCGGTTGTAGAAATGTTGGGCTTCTCTTGATTATAATGAAAGAGAATGGCAGTATTTCTGGGGTGATTAAAGCAATCTGTAAAATTCAACAGCAATGTCTCTTACCAGAAATCATGACCTGGATATTGAACATAAACCACAGACTTTGAAGTGAGCGGTTCGATGTACAAAATTTTTCCTTCTACAAAACTCCACGGACCAATCGTATCCCTGTGCCAGGAGCCTGTGCCCACATCCTCTGCAGTGAACTGCAGCATTGACTAGAACTTACCTTATGTCATTCACCTTATGAAGCGTGCATCATATTGTGGTAGCTTTTACATTCAAAGATTTGCGCTTTCTATGTAATTACTGGGGGCAAGCAGAGATGGTTAGTGGCAGGGATATCAGAGATGGGGGGGGGGGGGGGGGGAGCATGTAGGCCGTGCTCGTGATTGAAAGGTCATTGGTTTGAATCCCAGGACTGGCAGACCGATCCCACTTAATGCCCAATTGCTCCAGGGTCGCTCCCTGTGCTGTGACCTCCAAGCCTGCTCTCACCTGTATGCGCTTGTGTGCCTTATGGAGAGCAAGAGGGGAGAGGTAAGATGGCAATTTCCCCATGTGGATGAATGAAGCATCGCTATTCTATTCAATAAGGGCAGCACTGATTCAGAGTCCGGGGGCGGAGAGAGAACCTGCACCCATAACTTCCAAAGCCAGCCTACATGAACAGAAATCACCAGAATCATCACAAACACAAGTGAAGCAGAACCTTCCCCAAGTCCTGTTCAGCAACGGTGAAACTACAGCTGAAAAGGAGCATATTCACATTTTATCTAGAATCACAATGTTTGATGCAACAGCTGTTGAACACTATTTTTAAACACAAACTGACGTTTGGAACAGGACTGTTTAACTGGCAGTGTTTAACAAGGAAGAAATGAGTTCTTCTTGATCACTTATTCCCAAAAGATGAAGATTTCCTTATTTCCCCCCACCGAAGCTTTGGCTAAGATTTCCACCCTCTACAGTGCACCATGTGGTTAAACATCCACCACCAGCTGGATTTAAACATCAGGAAGAATAACCACAGACACCAAGCATGATTTCTTCCAGCAGTGTTGAATGTGTCATTATATTTGTTCAAACCAAAGAAATTAACAAGTTACATATGATTGCCTGCCAGAGGCCGAGGTCGAAAAGAAATTTAAAAAAGGGGGTAGAAAAAAATAATTTAAAAATAAAATTGTATTTATTCACACTGCTGGCACTGATTGTTTTCTTGTCAAAAAAAGCACGATTGTAGCAATATCAGAAATCACTGCGTCCTTGTCATTTACACGGATTCCTATGTTTTTTGATAAATATAATACTGTACATATATATATTTATATTTGTTGCAGGTAGAAGGGTTGACGTCAGTGACTGGGAACAATCGTTCAAATAGGACTCACAAACCTTCAGCAAGAGTTGACATTAGTTACATGCAACTAGAAACCATTCTCTCTAGCCCTCTTGGGGTTCGCAATTTTTAAATTTGCCAAGCAGGAGAGCAAGCTTATGACTCTTCTAGTAACAACACTACTTCAATAATAAATTAAGATAAAAACTATACCAAAAGGTTTTCAAACTTTGCTCATGTTTTGAGGATACAAGAAACATTTACAAATAATACCTGTAGCAAAAACCCCATTGTTGAATATTTAAAATTAAGTCCCCCCAAATAATCAGCTGAATAAGAAAAGACCAACTTAAACTGTAGGTTAACATTTCATTTTAGCTGTTGCTTTCAATCTGAAGAAATTATGATTTTGTGCAGGAGGAAACCTTATCAAAAACAGCTTTTTTGGGTCACACTATGTGTTCCAATTGGTTTATTTCAGTTATATATTTTCGGCTTCTGTATACATTTTCTTTATAAAATACTTTATTCATACAATCATTTTAACGATAGCAACATTACTATTAACTTTGAGTGGCAAGATATCAGACATCGCATAAGAACAATAGTATATAAACAAATGGAAAAGAGTTCGGTATCCATTAGTACGTTTGTTGGTTTCTCTTCATACAGTTCAAACTTTCTGTACAACTGTCTGTAAAACCTATTACGAATATTGCTGGTCCTGATCTGGTGAGGTTAGGGCAGTGGTGGCTCTGGCTCTGAGCTTGCACTGCCCCCTACTGGGGCCCCCGGGAGGAGAGCTGTGCGTGACAGAAGCGGGCCACCCAGTGCTGTGCGTCACGGCGGCCCGTTCACCATAGCCTCTGGCGTGGGCATGCGCTGTTCTGTTCTGGAGGATCAAGGAGGGGGGGGGGGGGGGTAAAAATGCAACATCCTTCCCCAACGGCGACTGCACGGAGTCCCTCAAAGCCCTCCCCCCCCGTCGCCAACCTCGGACTTACTTGGCCTCATCCATGGCTGCCACTTGCTCCAGAGGACCATTTAAAGCTTCAGTCGGAGATTTCGCTTTCTCCAAGTGCTTCACGCTGCCAGGAAGAAAGGGAACCTTTTAAAGTGCTTGGGTTCCGACCCCAAAATGTCGACGTGAAACCACACGGGTGATTTCATAACAGCCTCTGGCCACTAAACATGACGCTTTTTTGTACTGTTTGCAACAACTCCCACCTCTGTTTCTGGTGGCTGCTGGCAGGCTGACCTGACGGAAGGAGGCTTCTCTCTGGATCAGCACCTTCCGCCATGGAGAACTTTGCAGACATGTCTTCAGAGGTAGACAGCTTCTCTTCCTCACTACAGAGAGAATGGTGGCGATTTTAGAAAGTCTTACCTTTTTTGAAAGGAGATCTGTGCTCAAATATGAATATTTGGACTGCTTCAACACAAAATAATGACATGCCGAATGAAGAGGGCCACGTTAATGCAATGGGACAGAGGGGATGGGGGCCAGGGAGAGTACACAAGAACCATACTAAAGAAGGTGTCCAGAAGAGCTTCTCAGTATCTGGACGTGGGGATCAAAATGCCTGGCAGCTGACAGGCGGGCCGCCATTTTGGATTTACGGCTGCCTGCTTCCAAAAGCTGGCCTAAACGCACACGCTTGCACTTTACAGCAAGCTACCAGAATAAAGAAAAAAATACAGATTCATCTCGTTCAGATCTGAAGATGCTTGATGGAGTGGACCCAAGAATGTAAAGCAGTTCATTTAAGAGAAAACCACAATACCTCAGAACTAACCAGAAGTTCCCCATGGTGATTACTTGTGGCAAAAAAAAACTGGTTCACAGAGTCACCAAAATGAGAGCGGAAAGAAAAAGAAATAAAATAAAAAATCACCAGCTAAAGAGTGGGTTGTACACGGCTGCTCTTTCCCCACATGATCCAACACCACATAGCAGAGATTTAAGGCCTGCGCCCATACGAGACTCCGTAACACACAGTTTTCTGAAGGCCATAGTTAGAAGCTGCACCGGAGGCTGTATCTAACATACAGGAGCAGGTTGGCCCTGCTGAAGGTGGGTTTAACTCTTTCCCTGCTGCCTGAGTGTTCATTAAGAAGCTCAGACTTCAGCTACAGCAGCTCTGCACAACTGTCCACAACCACCACTTCCATGGAAACACGTCATTGTGACAGAACAGGACCAACGGGGACATCGAGGAAGCCCGAGGACACACTGGCTACTCTGAGAAGCCACAGCACCCAATGCCCTGAAGCCCATTTGTACTCAGAGGTAAACATGCAGATGGAGATGGTAATATTTAGAAAACCACAAATAAAATAAAATAAAAATCAGAGGTTGACAAAGACACAGCAAAAGTGAAACCTTGATGAGCTGTACATACCGGTAAGATTTCAACACTCTGAAGCCACACGCACGCCAGGGGAAAGAGGAAGCTCATGTTGTAAAATGTTGCAGTTAGAGGGAGGAGAGAGTTTCTCAAAAGTAAAGAAAAACCCAACATGTGGGATAGTTTTAAGATTTTATAAACTCTGCAGCAAAAAAAAAAAAAAGGCAGACAAGGTCACACTAAGCACACATGCATAAACATTCAGTGGAAACTGGGTTTCGTAACTAGCGAAGAATCTGGCACTACCAAGTGCTGCAGGAGAGAGACCCACTGGACAACAGCAGCATGTTCCAAGTAAGAACTTGCTTTAGCTGTGTGTCAAAAGGCCAGGAAGGGTGCTGAAAACTGACCACTGTTCAGGTAAATCAGAACAGCTGTTCACATGCTGTCAAAGATACGGCTGATGGGGGGGCATTACAGGCAGATCCTGGTTGGCTCACCTTTTGAAAACAGCAGTCTCCGTTTTGGCATCAACAGTAAGGCTGACGGTCTCTTTCATGGACCCGTTGGTGACCGTCTCCGTGATGCGATCGCCGACAGGCTCCTCCTCCGAATCGGGCCCCTCCGCCATTCTGGCCCCACAGGGCTCAGCTTCAGAGGAGGCGTCATCACCAGGCCACCCCCCCATCCCTGGAGGAACAGTGGAGTCCCATATCAGTATTGGCACTATAGCAAGTGACTTGTTCGGGGGGGTGTAAAAAGAAAAAGGTGACTTCCAGGCCGTTCACCTGCAGGGGGCACAGGTGCATTGACACCAAGGGGGTCGACAGTGTCTGCACTGGTTTCCATGGCTACAGGGGAGTTGCTCCGCAACGGATGTTTGGGGCTGCAGCAAAACCAAAAATCCAGGGTGAATGAATTAGACAGAGGTTCTTGGCTGGTCCTACAGAGACATCTCACATCCCTTTACCAGAAAGGCTTCAGTGTTTATAAAGCCTGCAACGCAGACATTGACACTCAGTAATCTACAAAAGACATTTACCACGCTACATGCCACTGAGACAGTAACTTGCATTCTAAACTCAGTGTGTATACATCTTACAATTTTGCCAATGATAACACATAAGGCTCACAGCACTGCCCACTGCTATGGTTACAACCTTGGACTCGAACCTATAATCTCAGACCGTACCCGCTCTGAAAACACTTAATGTAAATCTCTGCACTTTGGATAAAGGTGTTAGCTAAGCAACCATAATGGAAAAATAAAAGTCTCACTCTCTTCAGGGCTACCAGACACAATCAAAGCTGTTTTGTGGCTGTGCTATGCTACATTCATCTTCCATGTGCAGGTTCCAACTCCCTTAATTTTTACTCTACCGTCAATCTTCCAAATAGTAATAATAATATATTTTTTCTTAAGACTTTTTCACTGAATGGGAAACATTTAACAGACTTTCACCCACCATTTTCTATTGCTTGCTTAAAAGGTAACTGGCAAACATACTATTCTACATTACCACTATTCTTGTATATCTCCATTTTCCCCTCATAAATCAGGCTGGCCAACCACTGACCTCATAGCAGCAGGACAGTTGGAGAAGTCCGCCCAGCCGGTCTCCTTCCCCGAAGACGTGGCAGAACTCCACCCATCGGACTCGGACATGGCAGCTGGTGCCGTGGCCCCTGAACCAGAAGCCCCAGTTGCTGAGGAACTAGCCGTCTCCATGGGGATGTCATCAAAGTTAGCCGTCCAGGAGGGGGCTACCAAAACAAGCCAGGTCATGCTTTCAAATGTGCAAACTATCAGATTCCTTTTCATGAACTTATGTGGGCGACGTATGGTGATAGTAGCGTTCAGGGAAGAACACTGCACTCCACTGCTTACCCTCACTGGAATCGATTTCCATTCGGTCATCAGGATTGCTGTTGCCGCCTTCAAAGGGGTCCTGCTTGGCATCCTCCTCTTCTGAATCTGTGCTCTCCTCGCTGTCGGTGCTGCCGGAACTTCTGAGAGACAAAAGGGAGAGATTTTCCCCCAGTCGAGAAACAGAAAAAAAAGATACAGCAAGGCTTATTTGCCCGCTAGTCCGGCAGCCAACTGGCCATACCGAGGACGTCGGCGCTGAGCCTCGGGGGCAAAGGTCACATCTTTCTCATCCCAGATGTCCTCCTCGTCAGAGCCAGTGTCTTCAAACTGCTGGATCTTCTCCTTGCAGCAAGCTTCAAATAGGGCTATATTTGCCTACGGGGGAAAGTACACTCTGATGTCAGAACACAGGGTTGCTAAGCTCCCTATGCAAACCATTATGCTGATGCAAATCACAGCTGTTAAACGTAGCTCAGTTAATACTTTCATTAGCTAGTTAAAAATTCACTAAAAGCTAACAAACAGTACTTACACTTTCATTTGTATTCAAGGAAAAATTGATGTCTGATATTCTATCAAAGGGAATACTGCAAATATTAAGAAAAAGGATTTCAGTACAGTTAGTAACAACATTTCAAGAAGAGAACGTGTCCCAAATCTCTACTCTCTGATTGGTAGGAGCAGGACAATCACCCAGCCACCAAAATTAAGCAAGATTCAAAGTTCACACAGTCCCCACCAGTCCAGTCAATCATTTTTGAGAACAGAAAGAATCCCAAGAGAGACTATGATACCCAGAAGGCCTTTGAAATAACACCTGTTAAACCTGCTACTCATTGAAACCCAATAAGCAGTTCACATCAGATTTAAGCAAATTTCCATAATCACGTTGCCTTTAAAATTGTCAGAATGAATACAAGAGGGAATTATTGTCTACAAATTAAGCGTTCTAAGACGGGGGTGTCAAACTGCAGTTCTGGGGGGCCAGAGCCCTGTGTAGCTTAGCTCTTTCCCTGTTCCACCACAAATGATTCAGCTCAAGAGCTGTGTGGTAATTAGCACAA
>JAODJU010000018.1:4673748-4718193 GCA_026776725.1 Gnathonemus echidnorhynchus | reverse complement strand
CTGTTCCACCACAAATGATTCAGCTCAAGAGCTGTGTGGTAATTAGCACAAGGAGTTGAATCAGGAGTGTTAAATGAGGGGAAACCCAAAAATATGTAGGGCTCTGGCCCTCCAGGACTGCAGTTTGACACCCGTGTTCTAAGACATTTCCCACATTAACCTTACAGAGCAGCAGAAGACAAACCTCTTGGACAAAGCCTTTCCCAAGAGTGACCCCCCACATGATTTAGGTGATTTAATATCAAGTGCCACCCTTAGAATACATGGGTATGAGAAAAACAGCATGCTTTCAGAGTACTCACTCCACGACATCGTCTTGATCGGCAAACTCCTCGTCATTGAAGCCGAACTGCTCAATAAAATTGGACGTCATTTGTTGCATCTGATAATCAGAAAAGGCCTGGCGTGCCCAGGACCAATGATAATGATATAGTCTTGGAACTACAAAGAGACCTTCAAGTTGTTTCATTTCAACACAGTTTTAAAGATACAGGTTAAACAGTCCGAGAAACGCACGAGCGCAGGTCTACTTGAACATTTACCGTTAAATACTTGCCTACAATTAAAATTATTAGTACAAATCATCCAAAAGCATGGCATCATCCCATTAACAATATTTTTAAATGACACAGAAGCAGCGATCAAAACCAGAATAGAAGATACAGATAACCTTATTTCACCAGCTCCTCCAGTTACAGACTTACTTGCTGCAGGGTGGAATCCTGA
The DNA here is from genome assembly GCA_026776725.1 of Gnathonemus echidnorhynchus. Classification (NCBI taxonomy): domain Eukaryota; kingdom Metazoa; phylum Chordata; class Actinopteri; order Osteoglossiformes; family Mormyridae; genus Gnathonemus; species Gnathonemus echidnorhynchus. Next base: position 4,717,467 of record JAODJU010000018.1, on the reverse strand, counting down.
TGAAACCCATTGTCCTTAAAATCAACCTCATCATCACTAGATGACGGAATGTGGTGGGTGCTTACCTGCATGGAAAGAGGCAGAATGGTTACAAGGACCTCAAAATCCCCCAACTCATCATATTAATTGACACAGTAAGTGTTAATCAGAAGACGGAGTCACATACTAAGTCTACAGTGTTCTTCTTGTTTGTATCTGCTAGAGGACCCGATGTGAAAGTTTCCCATCTTTCCCGAACATCTTCCTGGAGCTCTGGAATGGAGGAAAACGTTTCAGCGCACAGCCAGGCCGGGTGGACACAAGCCGCCCCAAGGACAGACAGACTGCTGCCACACCCCAGCAGACCTGATATGAGCTGCTGTATCAGTGTGCTGTTAGGCCCCTTGTCACTGTTGTGCACGATGGAATTGGCTATCCTGGTCAGGTGGCCCATGTACCCTCTTCGCCGGCCACCCTCAGCTCTGCAAGACAGTGGTTGAGTCGCTCAGTCCCTGACACAGGAGAACAGCAGCACAGCCACATAATGAGGGAAATTATGAATGCAGAAGCTCTTACTGTTCCTTTTCATTGGAGGCCCATGCATCAAGTATTCTCTGTATCAGCTGGCACTTCTGGAACAGCTGAAGATGCAAGAGAAAAAGGGGGGATTGTTTAACCACAAGAACAAAGTACCAGAACATGCTCGTGCCTGTCAGATGGATCTGGACTCACATGCTTGACTAGGTGGTTCTCCCTAATGGGCTCTTGGTCTCCGTCTTGGTTGATTTGGGGATGGCTGTTTAGGGCTGGGGGCATAGCTAAGATCATCGCAGTGCAGATTTCTACTTGTATATGGAGGAAATTATTCCATATATATTTAAAGTACATATCCTGAAAATAAATGAGATATTTTATAGTGAGCACATAGAGGGGATCAAGACTTTCCATAAAGCAGATTTAAAAATGTGCATCATCAACAGCCAACACTGGCAGCTGAATCTTCCACAGTGCATCTGCAGGTCGTCTGGCGAGACGCTTACGAGAATGACTCCGACCGTGTTGAGATCGATGAGTTCCATGTTGATGATGTGGGTGTTGGTCTGGAGGAGGCTCGCCACCAGCCGCACCACATTCAGACGTGTGTTGCCCACGGGGGGGTCTAACACCCCCCATGTGGTCTTCATTACATTCTTCTGCAAGGCAGCAAACACAGATCGACCTTCAGCAATGTTACAGCGAAAGGCAACGGGGCGATCTTTTCAGGAAACTCTCTTTGCCTGAGCCATAAAAAGCAGAAATCTAAATTTAAAACAATGGTGGCCCAAAGTCTGGCTATAGAAAACAGCTAGCAGATGAAAGCGGTGACCCATTGGGACTCTCCACAAAAGAGGGCAATTTAATCACTCCATTTAACTGCCCTCCAGACGGGTGGTCAAGAGGACTAACACACAGAGGATCTACACTTTACTCATTTAAATTGCTTCAGACTGGGAGGGACGTAACAAAATAACAAGCCAACCAAATGACTACATCAAAACTGGCAGTTTCCTATTCATTATCTTAACATTGCATGTAGCGGCAAGATAATGCAACCACAACCAGTTAAAATAAAGGCAGCATAACTGAAGGGAAGACATACTTTTGGGGGCTCCAGCAGCAGCTGATGGAAGTCTTTAAGCCTGGGCTTGACAGCCTCTAGGACACTTAGATTGATGGAGAACGACGGGTGATTCATTCCAGGAGGGCAGCTCTCTAGATGGCCTTCAAAACTGCATTGGGGGGGGAGAAAGCAGCATTTCAAAATCCCTGCCAGTCTCATAGGAAGGAAGGTAAACTCTGCAGCGCCAACCCTGGGCTAACTCCATATACATACGCAGGTCTCCGGGTTTCAAAAAGGGTGAGCAGAATCTGGATAACGCTGACGATTGCAGAGTCATTCTTCTCTTTGTCAAAAATGTTAGACAGCAACTGTTCCACCGTCTCCTGTCTGCAACGGGACAATGTTTATTTGATATTAAAATGTAGGGTTAAAAAAGGGGGCCGTCACACATTATGTCATTACTAATGGATATTCTGAGAAAATTCCACAGTTCTCTTTCATAAAAACTACAAATGAAACTCAAAGCTTTCAGAATAAAAAGTGACTGATGGCATCACAGCTTTAATGGTTTGGGTTTTAGTTGAACACAGATGAAACCAAAACACAAGAGGAAAAAATATTAAAAAAAAATTTTAAAAACATTATTACTTCTCCAGTGTGGCCAGTAAGGGGTCAGTCTCAGAACCCCCCTGGACTTGGAACATCTGGTCTCGGCTGAGCCGGATGATTTCACACAGTGACTGGGATGCATTTGAGTGCCTCTGGCAGGGACAAGCAACAGGAGACAGGCATCAGACAACAGACAGCTAATACACTTTGACTCTGTACAATTCATGCTTCACAATAAAACCCTTTCTGACAGTAGGTAGCATCCCACAGTCAGCAAGCCTGACTTACGTCTTCATCCTGAGATGGCTGTACCACATCTACAAGCCGCTGGATGACCTTCTCCTCATTCAGCCACTGTGGAAAATTCAACAACAGGCCATTAAGGTCGCAACACTAGTGGCCTGTCCTAAAAAATGACTTAGCTGGATGAATACAGCCCCGAGCAGCCTGCAGGTGGCTGCCGTCATCCCTCTGACAAAGAGCCAAAAGCTTCCACAAAATCACAGAAGTTCAAGGAAAAGCAAAAGGGCATCTTTTCACAAATGCATGCGGTCATACTTTTGTGCTACTTGTTGGCTGTCCAAAAAAGCGGCATGAATTAATTTCTACACAGCTCTCGCTTTTGTACAGTTTAGAATAAGGGAAGTAGAGGCAGCGAATGAAAGGCGCTCACATTTAAAACGTCCTGACGGAGCTGTTGCGGTTCAATGCAGGTCAGCATCCTGAGCAGCAGGTCCATGATAGCAGAGGTCCCTATGTGCTTAATCATTAGATCCACAAAGTCTTCCCTCTTGCGTAGAAACTCCACAATCTACAGGATGAACAGGAGTTGAATCAGCAAACCGTATGACAAAACCCAGAAGAGGAAGCTACAGATTTGCCTGTGTCTGCATTTTTGCTTTTGTGTATAAGCCTTAAGACAAAAAAACACTTGTACACACATTTGGCGAGTGGGGGAAAAAAAAACTAGAAAGCTTTATAAAATTCTCCAACACATGGATCATGTCCAAAGGTCAATCGTGCATAACAGAAAGTCCCTTCCTGCACAGTTTTTGGGGACTTACCTGGTCAGGCTTCCTGCTGATAAGAATACTCAGCACCTTGCTGAAGAAACTGGCTAATAAGGGATTAAGAGGTGGCTCATTCTGGAGGAAGCCGTAGAGCTTCATCAGCAAACTTTCATCATCTCCCAGTCTGTCATTCACTTGGCCCACATCAGAGGTGAGGAGTTCACAAGATATGTTGGGGTACCTAAAAAATAAAAAAACAATGATTATGACAAAAACACAAAATCAGCAGGTAGGATAAAAACAAAAGTGATAGTCAACTAAGCTAGATACTTCTAGTTCTTTCATATGCAGGCCAACAGTCAAAGACACAGAGCAAAATTAGAGCTAATTGTGCCTGCATCACATGAAAACTGCGGCATTCAAGAGCTCTAATTTTGTACTGTACAACAAATGTCAGCAGTGTGCCCTAAAACAATGCAAACAGCCTTCCTCTTAAAGTGACCACATCTATTAAAGAACAATACATACATTTTTAGCTGATTAGCTTGAACTTTCGTTCTCGGATTGCCGTTGTTTTAGAATCTATACAACCGAAGTGGAACGGGAGCATAAGGCTGCAGAGGCCCACTCACTTGTACTTGAGCTTCTCGTCCATGTCGTTGCCAGGCTCCCGGGTTATGAAGGTGACCAAGTCCTCCATGCACTGTGGCCGCACAAGGAAGTCCACCAGCTTGCGGTTCTGGGCCTTGCATTCCTGCAGGACGTCCTCTTCATCCATAACCTCCGTCAAGGTCACATCCTCCTTCTCTAGCAGGGTGTCGATGTGGGACGTTGTGTGCAGGTCAAACTTCCAGAACATAGTGCTGCTGCAACCAGCGAGTGCAAACAAGCTGGGTTACGCTCAGCGGTATTTAAAAAAAAAAAAAAAAAAAAAAAAACACATGGAATTTTCATGACCAATCACATCCGTAGCAGTCAGCCATACTCATGCCAAACTGCTAAAGCAGTGAGGCCCTTGTTACAAACACATATTAGGCTTCTCTGGCTTTGAGACCCACTAATGCGCCAATAACTAGCTTAAATGCAGCTGTACGAATGCTCCCTAGCACTGCTGAAGGCTTCAGACAACTACAACTAAATGTGGCCCCACAGAAGGCGAACAAAACACAAAGCAGTAAAAAGCCCGCCAGCAGACAGCATGGATTTCCCAAAACGTGTTATTAAAAAGGCATACCTGGTTGAGGCAGTAACCTGAAGACAAATCTAATCAAAAATAAAATGCCTGTGCTCTTTGAGGGTTCTTGCCCATTACAGGCTTTACTGACAGCCAAGACAGGAGAAACCCTTTGGTGAGGGACACATGCAGGAAAACACCACAGCTCCCACGAACCAATCAATGCACACCTGCAAAGCAAAGCACAAAGGAGGCACATTTCAATCACCCATTCAGCTCTTAAACATCTTTATACGCATTACATATACAGGCAGTCCCCAGGTTAACGATGTGCAACTTACGGGCAAGTCGTAGTTACGAACGGACTGCCATCAAGCCGATATAAAAAATTCAGCTTCGAGATGATGAATGCAAGCAGTACTTTGCGACACTCATGAACACACTGAGCGACTTCAGTGGTTTGTGAGCTTGACGTTCAGTACAGCATCGTATGTAGGTACTTTTATTATAACTATCATTATCATTAGTATGACATACTGAATTATTAGACCGACAACTACAAATTTGCCTTAAAGACAGACTTAGGCAACATAATTCATTCGTAACCTAGGGACTGTCATTACACACAAAGCTGACTAAAAACAGCCAATATTTCCCAACGATCCCCACAGATTCTCTTTGGTCGCAATGCAAAATATACCTCATAGCAACTGACATAAACCCATGACAGCAGACTTTCAGTTATTTTCCGATGGACATGACAGTACACATTTGCTTCTACATTCAACACTCAAATAAACAAAAACACATACATATATAAATATATTTTAAAATGAAAAACAATAATGAAAACAAAGGGTCTGTTACTCGGCTTTTCCATTTATTAAAGGCAACCATGTTTGAAGAAATTTTGATATTTCAGAAACCAGTCAGCTAACAGACAGATGCCCATCACTTTAATCCAATCAAATGACACACCACAAAGTCGAATGTCCTACCCTACAGATATTTACTAATTTCTGTGGAAGATGAAGTGCCATCCAACAGGTTTGAAGTGAAACGCTTAATTTTTTCCAAGCATACCGCAATTGCTTGTTGCCCTCTGACTATCTGCCTAACAGCAGTCATCAGCTAATTTAAGAACACATATTAAAATCACCTATACTGCAGCAAACACTAAATTTTAAAAATAAAAACCATAAGATGCATCATATTCTCACTTTAAATTAAAAAACACAAACACCTGCACCAAATATCTGAATTTTGAAGGTCTAAACTCCCAGTGTGATCAAGGCCTGACAATTTCATGCCCGCAGTGAACATCAGTGACACAGCAGTGCACATTTCCCTCTTTCTGTATACACTGGCGCACAGCATCGGGGTAAAAGGTCGAAGAAGAGCCATGTTATATCTACCAGGCTAACACTTCACCCTGCTTTCTCATGAATGGCAGATAGAAAGGAAAGCTTATTAATAGATTTCACGAAGGGACCTGTGTGGCTGGTCTCTCTCCAAACCTTCACCTTCAGACTATGAGCTGCTCCGAGCCTCAGCTGTTCATTAGCAACCGTCCGACTCAGCTATGCTGGTTAATTTCTGTGCACATTTATATGCGGGTGAAGCAGTGAGAGGATAATGCTTCCAGCGGTGCACGCTTATGGGGACAAAGGCAGCTTCCCATGTAAACCATTTCGGATACAGCCCTGAATGACACACCAAGCCCGGAGCATGTTCATGTGCTCTACGTCATGTCAATGTCACAGCTGCTGGCTATTAACGTTGTAGCCAAACATAACAGGCACATGGCAGATCAAAGACGCTGGTAACAAACACAAAGTTATCATTGACTCAGCAACTGTTTTTTTAAGCAAAACTGCAGACATCAAAGGCATGAGAGCGTGGGCATCTTCCTCTCCTGTTACATGTCCACCTACTCAGCGTTTGGCTAGAAATAGCCACATACTACAGAAACAGAGCACCCCCGCCCCACCCCCGACCTTACTGTAAATCTTATTCTTCCATCAACGTACAAATCCCACTCATAAAAAACGGCAGCACATTTTATTGTGGAACTCAAAAACAGCGCTTAATTTTAAAGCTATCAGCTGGTATTTACTTTAACTGCTCGCCGATGAATCCGCTGGATAATTTTTTTACCAGCTCCCCGGTGGTGCAACAGCTTGCTACACTTTAAACAAAATCTGATTCTGAAGGACGGTTTTGTCAGTCATCCCACAGAGCTACCATAACTGTCGTGTAATTAAAAAAAAACAGAAGCATAACAGTTAGTTTGGCTTTGCACGATCCAGCGATGGTCACATTACGAACCAGCGAATAAAATGCAGCAATTAAGGTGGTCACCTCCTTCAAGCCGATGGCTACGTTTATTACATTTGTGTTAGATAAGGGAGCAGGGCGGCGTGCATGTGAATAGGTTCGCGTGTTTTGCACCTGCAGAAGAGTAAAATGTGCATTAAACGACATTCAGTTCTACGGGCTACACCAGGCACCTCTGTACAGCCCTTGCCCCTGCATTAACACGCATTTACTCCAGCATGCGGCTGTAATCACTTGGCAGTAGCAACAAGCAGCAGGTTATTTCCAGGAACAATAGAACAGGTAAAAAGCCATATACGGTTCACCTGAGTGTGGAGGGACGAAGGTAGTAACAGACGTTGCTTTTATGTACCGCATATTGGTGTGAAGCCAATGCAGCGGAGCGCAGCTCGCCGGCGGCGGGCCTTGTGCTGCTAGTAGGACCGTTTTTTTACATCCCTGGCACCAATAAAAGCACAAATAGTCAACTAAAACAGCTAATGGAAGTGGCGTCTATTTTAGGCAAAAGCAGCTATCAAACAGCACAAGTTGCAGATCGATGACAGACCGACAGGCGGACAGATACGCAGGGAAAGGAAGCTGAAGTTGGACGTCGCTGTTTTATTAAGGCTGAGAATGCGATAGACGGAATATTTCCACCAAACCTGGATGGTTACACGATCCGGCTGGCAAATGTTAACTGCAGATACTTAAACCAAAGCTTCTGCTAAAGAGAGCTATATTTCAGAGGACACAATTTTAATAAAATAAAAGCCAACTTCGCCTGCTACGTCTACCGTAAACCCGGCTTGTTGTGAATGGGGTCCGGCTAGTTAACTGAAAATAATGTACCGATACAAGGGCCCCTAACTGAGAATTATACGCAATTACACAAGACGCTTATTTATTAATTCTTAGATGTGGAGAAAACAATGAAAACAGAATTCCGTGGTTATACCAACCACTCTGACTCTGCAAAACAGATCGGAGTTAGCAAGCAGCTACTCCTGTGGCCAATAACAAGAACTGCATGGACAAGACAGTACGTACCGATAAACTGCGGGAAATCACAAATCCCCCACATGTAGATGGAGAACCCTCTTGCCTCGGGTGTTGTGAACATAAAATACGATGTAAACGTGGCAATGAGAAGAAAAACAAACTGTTTACAGCAGATTGTAGCAGGCGGGAAACAAGAGACCATTAGAGAGGACTTTCAAGATGGCGGCTCTATCAACTTCAACAACCCCTTCCCCCACATAGCCGCCACATCTGCCAGTCAAACATAATACGTTACAGTCATTGGGTACAGCGCACGCCAATCGCACCAAGCGCATGCATTTTTAAGTTCCTGATTGGACAACTGGGCTGTCAATTATTTTGTAAAAAAAATCCTATTGCTGTGTGTTTCTTAGGAGGCTACTGGACATATGATTAATGAAAAAGCCCTCATGCCGAAACTGGAGCTTCTGTAACCGCCATCTTGGAGTAAAAATTGAATTGCGTATCTGTGCAGAACAGAGCCGGTCTCGTGAGCCAATATGGCGTTAGTTTCACATTCGACTTCGTGGGGTGTCATTTGATTGGATTAAAGTGATGTCTATCAACCAATACGCCACCTGGCTAAAGCGCGGAAAGTGAAATTGCAATATTTTACGGCTCAGCAAAAGCTTAAAAACTGCATATTGTGGCATCACACGTAGCACTTTTCGAAATCTGCTTAAGGTTAAACCCATACTTATAGCATAAGGCTTGGATATAGTAAGATATTGCAGCCGCCGAGCTTGCGTTGAACGCCCCGGTCAGGCCGATTTCCGATTGGCTTTGACTGTTTTCCCCGGTTGTTTTCGACGCCCTAGCAACAATGAGACGTCACGTCGATTGACACGGTTTAAGCAGCCGGCAGCGCCTCTGGACGTAACCAGCGAGCTCCGTACAGTAACTCGAGTTTTCAATGGCGAGAAACGCCCGGGCGCTCTTTCGCTCCTTCAATTCCACATTCTAATAACACAGAATGAAAGTCACTTGAACTACTTTCTTGGGTTTTAATGAGTATTTTATTCATGGATCACAAAACATACTTATGGATCTGACAATATTTCCTATAATCTGCAGTGACCTTTTGAAGAAAAATGGTATAGTTGCTTCATACACTGTCCTGCGTACTATACATATATACATCCGTATACATCTTATAGCCGCTTTTCCTTGTTAGGGTCGCAAGGATGTTACCTTTACAGTTAATTTTAAGTACAGGTCGTCCGGGTATTATGTGTTGCTATTTCATAGTATTTAGAGATAGATAATCTGTAGACTAGCTAGTTCGCCATGTTTGTGACATACCCATATTGTTTTTCAAGCAGCCAGAATGAAACAAAAATGTAGGCACACATAATATTAACGCTGGTACAGGTTTATGGGTTACAACACCTACTGTGTCCAAATTATAATGAAATATTTGGGGCATGTTATTTGCATACCAGTCTGTGCTACATAAGTAAATTCACAGCTGGTTATTTATACCCTAATGCATTTGAAAATAAGGATGATTTTTTTTTTTACATCATTTATCTGTTGTCCAAGTATTTACTTTGAAAGGGAAGTCTGAATTGTGCTGTATTGATAAGAGTTCAACACAAATAACTACTGCAGCCTGTGTATTCCAAAAGAACAGAAAAACCACTATGACCTACTAACATGCACTCAAATAAGATTTGGGAAAAGACACCACACACAGACACAAGGAAAGCCAGATAGGGCATATTCAACTAAAATTATTCTGGATAGAGAGGAACTCAGAATAGACTCTTTGTTCATGCTGCATACTGTATGCTTGTGTACGCTGAGAGCGAGCAGCCAATTTCCATCCACTAAAAGGGTTTGTCTCGACTTTCTTCCATTGATAAAAAATCCGGGTCAGGCAAGCTGCCGTTGGCCTCGTCACCACCAGTGAATATAGGATGCATATCGTACTACAGGCAGGCAAAGATAGAATCACAAACACGAGCTGGCAGTAGATTACGGGCAGCTCAGAAACTGCTATATCATGGCTCTACTGTTAAGATCTCTGTGTGGGTCGTGCTGCTGTTAATCACCACAAGGTTGGTGCACATGCCATATTGTAAATACTGTTTAATTCAAGCTTGGCTGCCATATGATTTCTTTGCTGATGGGGCTCATTGGTGGACAAAACCAGCCAAATTCATACATAGTATTGGTCAGGAAGGTGGGGAACATTGGGTAGCAAGTACTGCACTCAGACATTGATAAAATATTAATTTGGTGAAAGTAGATTTTAAAGCCTATACAGAAAATACATAAATCATCTGACTTAGTGCATACAGAAATGACTTAGTAGTTTTTCTTCGTCGGTGCATTAAAACCAGCCTGCAGATATTACGCAGACCATATATCAGATGGGTTATTAATGTGCACAGAAAACAAGCCAAAAATGGTACTCTTATTCAAATTAGGCTGTGACTGGCATCCAATTTCTGTTTGGCTCTTGTGACTCAGCTATTCCCCTTGTCTGGTCCTGGGTAGCAGCAAGCACAGACTGGCTGGCGTGCAGGCAAGCCCTTACCAATGTGCACAGACCTAGGGTGGACATTCTAGGGCACGGTGGCTTTGCCAGAGGATGTGTGTAGGCATGTGGATCATCATCGGCGCATGAATGTCTCAGAACAAAGAGTGACCCAGGTCTAATCACTCTATACACCCTGGGTGGGGGATTATGGGTAGGGGGGGGGTGACATAAGTGGAACAGAACAAAATGAGGGCAAAGGAGGCAAGGCATCTGTCTGAATCCTAGGGGTTTCCCAGTGCATTTGTGCCCCCCCTCCCATCTCTGAAGGGTGGAGCCACTGCTTCGGTATCTAGAGAAGTCCTCGTGACTCCTGATCCCCATAATGCTGTGTGCTTTTCAACCAGTTAGATTCTTCCTCCTTAACCCTACCAGGGCCTCAGCGACATTCCAGCATGCACCCAGCAATTATTCTCAATAAACAAATCAACTCTACAAACATCTGTGAACGTAATGGGTTCCCCCCCTCACCCCAAAGGTCAATTCATGCATTTTATATGCTTCATGTAAATATTATATTATGCTTGAACTCCTTGAAGCAGAATATATTCTATATTCTCAAAAAAATCCGAAATATTGTTACACACTTTCGCCCTCGTGTATTATTGTTGGCTCACATCTCCATGGATATGAGTTTATTCCCTGTTTCAGCTCTCTGTGTGGAGTTTGCATGTTCATGTGTACTTCAGGTCACACAGTCGAAAGACATGTGGCTTAGGTGAACTGGTTCTTCTAAAATTCTATTTTTGTGGGCCCCATAAGGGGCCGACTTCAAATTCGAGTGTTTCGTGGAGTTGGGCTCCAGGCTTCGGTCCCATATTGGAAAAGCATTTGTGTAAATGAATGGACAGTCTAAGTATGAGTAGGTTATTATAAATACAGAAGTGGTGCATTTTAGGACCTTGTTACTAGCAGTTTTAATGATGAGTGCTTCAGTGGGTAGCGGTCCTCCGTCACACTTGTTGGTTTGTGGGTTGAATCCTGTGTCTGCTATATGTGGGTGTGCAGTTTATTTGCTTTCTGTATCATCTGTGTTTCCTCCTGGAGTCCAAAGACATGCAGTTAGCGTGGCGATACACAGGGCAACTTTTTGAGCAGTGTTGCTAGGCAATGTTGCTGACTAGTGCTGCTAGGGCACATTCCTATTGATATGGAGCAACATGTTTTTATTTGAAAAACTTAAATCAGCAGTGGGCATCTTTGCAATCATCCAAATCCAGGTGAGTTGCCCTTTGTCTTACCTGGCTGGCAATTGCCCGGCAACATTGCTCAAAAAGTTGCTCTGTCTATCATCACCTTTAGGCCACTTTCCATCTCTAAATTGCCCATAATGTATATGTAAGTGCTTTGCAATGGACTGGAATCCTACCTAGGGTGTTACCCTTACCTTGTTTCCTATGCTGCCTGGGACAGGCTCCAGGCCCTTGAAAACTTGTTCAGGACATGTTGAAATTATGAAAATGGGTGGTTGTCCTATAACCAGGCACCAGCCTCAAGGGCAGAAATGTCCATCTCTCAGGAGTTACTGGACCATCCATGCAGGCAGCCTCAGTCTCTGAAGTAAGCGTGTTGTGGCCTATGGCGAGGCCTCCAGGGTAGGGCGGAGGGTGTTGGGGGTAGGTGGGGCATTTCTTTGTAACACCTACCCTCCTTTGCGTATTGGATGCAGAGAAGTAGGCTTGAGGCCAGAGATCATGGGTATGATCACAATGCTTCTGGTTTCTCCCTTGGGTGGGGGGGACATTCCCTAAACTTGCTGGGTGGCTTTTTTTTACCCCTAAAGACTCCACCCTGTGCTTGTCCTGACTTGCTCTTAATTCACAGCCTACAGTCATCTTTCTTCCAGTTTGGCTTAGATGTCTGAGGATGGAACTTGGAACCATGTGTTATTCAAATTCATATGGCTAACTTCTGCATAATTTGTTTTAAACGGCCTGTAATGATTTGTCAGTATTGCGACAATATTATATTTGAGATTTATTCCAGGTGCTTTCCAGTTTTAATATCTCTAAAAGGAGGACAGAATGACATTAACAACAAAGTCGTTTACACATGGTCTGTCCAAACTGAACTACTTTGATCTATTTTTCTTTGATCCGTCTATCGTGATTGTGTTTGTAATACAGTGCTCATTTTGCTTAATTTTTAACTCGTGTTTGCATTTCGTAATGAGATATTCTTAATTACTTGTGAGTTTTTGGAATAATGTAGAATATATTTATATATTGTCAGGGATTTATGGAACTCAGAGGATGTAAAAGCCAGAAACTGTAGCTATGATCAAATCTTCTAACCAAAATATCATGGTGTGCAAAAGACTCTGCTAAATAAATGAATGTAAATACAGTTTGTGTACAGAAATGACAGTGATGATATTCAGATATCAGAAGCTGGGGCGATTCTAGAATTTGACCCTTAGAGGAGCTCAGAAATGCCGGACGCCTCCCCCAATAATTAAATTTTCATCATTAAATAAAACTAAAAGAGGGGTGGGGGTCCCCCACAATAAAGTTTGTTGAGCCGGGGTATTACGAAATGTCTTCACAAATACTGGCCAAATTGCTAAATGTTGTTATAAAAATAATTTTTAAAGTGCTGAATCCCCACTAAATAGGGTCTATCGGTCAGACACACATTAATTCTACTTCTCGTAATCTCTCCATGAAATTATGTTGATTTTAGATTGCATAGAAACAAAATGCAGTCAAGGAAATAAATATTCCTCATTTTCTCCACACGAGGGCAGCATTTTACACTTTATCGAAATGAAGAACTTCTCGTGTTACTAAAATAGTTTTTACGCGTTTTATGGTGTTTGACTTTTTTTTTATAAATTCTCAAGGCCAGTCTACAACGACTCAAAGAGAAGAAAGGCCAGCACTGTAAATTCACAAGCTACATGCACTTTAAAACAGTACTACTGACTCTTCCACTACAGCAGAATGACATGGTAATGTATTAAACTGTTTGTTAGGACCTATTTTACCATATGCCTTTTTTATTCTGTGTTTTTAACCAATCCATTTCTAGGTCTTCGTCGAGCAACAATCAGAAACATACCTACATATTTCACAATTTCAGTCTTGTTCACGTGTGATACCAGAACTTTATACATCCCTACACCACCAGTTTAAGCCCTATGAAGGTGTCAAAATTTGATATTTTACATTGTAAATTGTCACCATCCAGTGTACAGGGCACCAAAACCTTTTACTCTAAAGCATGACTTATGTCCACAGTGTTCCCCAGCACTTTCCAAGCATCCTTCACCCTCATTAGCAGATGCTAGTGTTTCCTCAGTGGTGAGTATAGCCGGGAGTATAGCTGGAAGTATAGTAAGCCTAAGAAAGCTTTCTCTTTCAGGCTTGCATGTGGCCTGAAAAGGTCTTTTACCCTGTTTGTTCAATGCCAAGAACTTGTCAAAGAATTCTGTGACAGTCAACCTAGATGCCATTTTTACCAAGACACTAGGCACAACACAGCTGCTCATAATGAAATTCCGCTTTTTGTTTGTAACGTGGCTGTACACTTTACAAATTTAATGTAACAAATTTCATGCCCCCTCGATTCCCCCCTTTTGTAGACAGAACTTAAACAGCCCCTCCTTCTTATAAAGGAATTCACCAGTTCATTGTCATTTCAAGATGTCTTTCTGGTTGCTAAGCAATCACAACAAATCAACTTTCAGAATCAGATGGCGATTTCTTAAAATAGAACCTTTATTATATAAAATGCTTTCATACAAAATTATCATAAGATTAAACTATACAAGGCATTTGTACACAAGACAAAAGGCACAGGAAGCTCATGAACAGACGATTTTTGTAGCTGGTGCCATCTGTGGGTCAGGACCCTCCCACTGCTGTGGGGGGGGGGGCGTGGACTGAACCAAATCACACATAGTAAACAGATGTCTGAACCTGATCAGTAATTTTATTCGGGATGTTTAGCACAATAGTAATAACAAAATAAAATAAAATAACACCATCGGTTTTATTTTATTATTATCATTAGAATAAACATTATGATTAATATCTCTACTAGGATCAATGTCATAGAGGACAGCTTAAAAGCCAATGTTTTTATGCCTGGCTGAAGGCATAGCAATTAATAAAGTTAATGTCAGTGCTGCCTAAATTAACTTTAACCTTTATAATTAGAAATCCAGAATAATGTAACTGATATTCAAAGTCTTCAGAAATAAGTGCTTTACTTTGAGGGTCGCAGAATGTCAGGGTTCATGCCTGCACCTTACAGTGCTTAAAATAATGTACTTTGAATTCAAGAGTATTTCAAAGCAAACTTAAATATAAATGAGGAGAGAATAACCATGCATGACACAAACAGTTCTTATTCACAAACTAGGACTAGACTTTGCACTGACTTCCATCTTCAGGACAAGAGCATCATTTGCGTTAGCTGCACGCCCATGAGTTTGGATGGAGGGATCACACAAAATATTGTGTAGCTTATTTTTCCATATTCACTCCAAAGAGTTTCATGACAAAAGAGGATTCTCTTATTCAGTTACCTGGGTCTGTCAGTCTACATAGATAGATGGATACCAGCACTACAGGAGCAGGGTTACCAACCCCTGCTCTACATGTTTAAAGAACAGAGACTAGCAATGGTGAGGGCAGCATCAACCAATCAAGAGTCAATCAACTCCCACCCAGTCCCCTCCCCCTCAGATCACTGTGGCTGATGGCCACCTTCACATCAATGGTTTGAGGTTAGAGTTGGCAAACCGCTACACGACATGCAGGAAAAAGCAGGAGCATCGCGCTAATTTAAGGTCGGGCAACAAACAGAACAATGTCTGTCTGCTCTTTTACAGGAGTTGCCATGTAACCATGTGCTTTCATATGGACTGTGATCCAAACACACACACGAACACACACACACAAAAGAAACAAAAGAACAAATGTAATGCACTGCGCAGGATTAATAACTTACAGCTTTAAACATCTGTATAACCATTTCATAATTCATCTCTTTAAATGTGAATTTTGCATTTTGTCATTATTCAGAATACAGGTTATATGTACAGTAGCAGCAAACACACTTTTGGTAAACTGGGAAAAACACCCAAGCCATCACGGAGGAACAGATTCAGTCACATACAAATTCATTCATAAAAAAACACACATAGCAGTATTTAAAGCTCAGTTGTACATATTTACAAAACACCTTAAAGTTTTGGTTTTTCTTTCAGGTCACATGTCTCATTGGGAAATATGTTAAAGAGTAAATTGTTTCTGTCAACAAACCAGAACCTACAACCCCATAGGACCCATCATACTGTAAAGTGGCTACCAGCTGGAGACAGTTCTACACGTACAATTTGTACTACTGATTCCTAAAATAACTTAATGCTAAATGTGTTTTTTTTTTGTCACAGAGTGCTTGGCTCAAAAGGTCACGTTGAAAAGCAACCTTTACAGGTAAATAAAACACCGATTCACATTGCTCCAGCAGTGAGCCATTAATATTTTTCCAACAAAGTCCCCTTTTATTGTCAATAAAAGGGTCTAGATCATTGATCCACTTTATTGTGGTTTAAAGGCAGCATTTCAGGAAATGTTGGCATCTTTTATAACACGTGAGGGTCGCAAGTCAGGTGGACTTGGCGGACGAGCCAATGAGATCCCACAAGTGCATCGAGTCGCTGAAGTCAGGAGATCTTCCCTCCTCGACTTCTGAGAATTCTGCTCAGCTTTCCCATGAAGCAGACACGCATTTTTTTTTCCCTGGCCGCTGCCGTTGTCGCCGTGCCATTTCACCTCATTTTCACTGACAATTTTTGAAGCGACGTTTTTCTGCAACTTCCGAAATCCCCCTGCCAGGGATTTTCAAGCAATTCTGAGAGTAAGAGTCCCTGGTGAGAAGGTGGGGCAGGAGACACTGCACTAGGCCCCCGACCAGCTACCATTCTTTAGGCTCCAGTTGTACTGAGGGGCCCGAAGTACAATCCACTTACTCTGGAACTTCCCGTCTTGCCAACCTCATTCCAGGAAGGAATTTATCCCAATTCCTTTCCTTCCCTCCCACCCATACAGGAATGGGTGACCATTAGTGGAAATTAATAAAATATAATCATCTGATCTGTTCATATTTTTAAAAAGTATTTACAAGTGTGGCAGCCCCCCCCCTCCCCTCCCCATCTGCCGTGGTCATGAGGAGTCAGTGCAGGGCGAAGGCGGCGGCGGACATAAGTGGAAGTAGCTGCGTTCGGTGGAAGGTGACGGGGGACAGCTTTCCTCTGCAGACAGGTACTGGCTACGGGGAGTGGGAGGGGGCGGGTATGGGTCCGAATCCGAGTTCAGGTCCATGTAGTACTTGTTGCTCTTCCACCGGCTGGTGGTGTAGTCACTGTCGCACACGTCTGTGCTGCACGGGGTTGTGGGCGGAGCCAAGCCCCGCATCAGGTATGGCCTTGGGGGAAGGAGAGAGAGCAGAAGGGAAGAGGGAGGATATGTCAGACTGGGAGCAATGGGTCAGTGGGCAATGTGGTTTAACTGGTCACACATGACGGTTTATACAGCTGCCAGTATTCAAAGTTCATATTTAAACATATATGTAAACGCTAAAACTGAAGCATAAGATTATTTTAGCCTGTCGCTTCATATGAACGAATGTCGGAAAAGACTCGGTATCATACAGATTTAGTTTACATTGATGACTGTATGTATAACATAAAACGAAGAGACTGGTAGCTGGGTTGTAGGACATCTTGCCAAGTCGGCTCAAGGCCGCCTGGCGGTTCTGGACTCATGCTCTCTCACCTGTGTGCGACATTGGAGAACGAGTTGGGAAGAACTGACCTGTAGGACCTAGTAGTGGAGGGGCTGTTGGAGGAGTAGAACATCTCGGTGTTGTACAAGGAACGGTCCGTGGCTGGAGAGGGCGGCGGGTTGAGTATCTGTAGAATCGGACAGAAGTAGGCCGGCATGGTGAGTTTACCAGTGGCAGGAGTGTCTTGAGAGAGCACTGCATGGCCAAGGTCTGAGTACCTGAGGGTAGAAGGCAGCTTTGGTGCTGGATGAGCTACTGGAGGATGCGCCGGTGACGTGGTTCCGGTCGTAGAGCGGTGCTCCGCTACTGCTGCTTCCCATCAGGCTCATGGAACTCATCATGGACTTCCCACAGGAGATACCTACAGCGGCACGGTCAGAGTATGGTCAGGGCACGGCCAGAGCACAGACAGGATACGGCCAGAGCACAGGCAGGATACGGCCAGAGCACAGGCAGGGCACAAGTAGGGCACAGTCAGAGCACAGGCAGGATACGGCCAGAGCACAGGCAGGATACGGCCAGAGCACAGGCAGGGCACAAGCAGGGCACAGTCAGAGCACAAGCAGGGCACAGTCAGAGCACAAGCAGGGCACAGTCAGAGCACAAGCAGGACATGGTATACTGATATACTGATGACTGCCACATTCATGAGAAGTACATCCACACTCACACAACGCAGCCTAGGAGTACAGATTCACGCCTGTTCACTCAAACAAGACACACACATGCAAACCTCAGAGAGAACTCAAGATTTACTAGCTCAACATAGAGAAAAAGCCACAGGAAACCCAGTCAACTCAAGTCAGCAAGTGAAGCGGTCAGGAAAACAGATGCTAAGACCTGAGCCAGCAAAGTCTGGTACTTCACAAAAACACAGACCCGCAGAAGGGGGGGGAAAAAAAACCATAAGCACATTGGATAAATAAGCTTCTTTTGGTCCGTTTTCACTTAAATTCACTTTGCGAACATAAGGAGCAAATTCTGACCTGGCATTAAAACAGGGTGGGGAAACAGATGTTTCCAAATGAATACCTCTTTTGTTACCTAAGCTATTACAAAGAGAAAAGTCCAACAGGAGAACAGGCAGGGCCAAGTCCAGCAGGACGTCCTGGGAGAGCTCACCGGTGAATGTGCCATGCTGTGGGTTGCCCGGGGCGATGAAGTTCAGGGGCACATGAGGCGCCCCGCTGATGTACTCGTGGGGGAAGGCACCACTAGGGCCCTTGTAACGTCGGCACACCACTCGCTGGCAGACGAAGTACATGCCGCCCATCACAAAGACAGACAGGATGATGCCAATGACCGGTCCAATCGCACTGGTGTGGCCGGAGATCTCATTGAATGAGGGATGTGGCACCTCTGCAGGGACACACACACATAAAGAACTCAGATAATAGATCAGCAATCAGCTTCTTCCTTCCAGAAAACCACCAAAAATTTTGCTTGTGGGAATTTTACTTGCACAAAAATATTCTGAGGCCAGAAGGAAAAAATGATTGGTTCAGAGAGATGACCAATCAGATTGTAGAGGAGGTGGGTCCAAGCAACTATAGGAGGCGGGACCAAGATTTCTGATTGGTTGATCCTACTTCCTCTAGTTGCTTTGACCCACCTGTTATACAATCTGATGTTAAGTCTTTGAACTAATCATTTTTCCTTCTGCCCTCAGAACATATTTGCATAAATAAAACTCCCATGAGCAAAAAATCTGGGGACAAAAGTTTTGCCTGAGTGAGTTTACAGTCCCTGCCAGTAGGAGGTGCTGTGGGGTTACCGCAGAAGAGCTCATCAGAGTTGTCGTCACAGTCTGAGTAGGAGTCGCACTGCTGCTTCTTCTCGATACACTGGTTCCCACAGCGGAACTGTGTGGTGAGGCAGATGGCTGTGGGGAAGATGGACCTCGGTTACAACAGGCAAGAGACTTTCCATCATTCAGAGAGACAATTCAAAAGAATAAGGGTGATGCAAAACTGCTGACAGGCCACATGCACCAAATCAGCCACCCAGGGGAATTATGGGTATCCAAAACACACGCCGGGGAGGCAGGCTTACTGTCACAGTCCTGCTCGTCGGAGCTGTCTGAGCAGTCGATCTCGCCGTTGCAGCGCAGCTGTGCATCCACACACTGGCCCTTGTCACACTGGAACTCCAAGGCCGTGCAGACGGGACAGTTCTCCTCGTCACTTTTGTCATCGCATTCCGCAAAGCCATCGCAGCGCCAGGCCATCGGGATGCAATCGATTTCACCGGTGGCACAGGTGTATTGCTCCGTAGAACAAGTGGGGGGCTCTGGAGTAGGGGGATACAAAATGTGAGGATCTGCTGGGATAATCTATTTGGACAGTAAATTAGGACTGAGGAAGGAGGAGATGTCACTTTTGGGACTGGGCCAGCTCTACGTGCTGGACAGGACATTGCCTTTATCCCCCTTCTCTGTACCCGAACATCCCTGTCTCACATCCGCCAACCAAAGGCAGTAGGACAGAGAGGATTCTGACTGGCTACCTCCACAAATGAGCAGATTCTGCAGCAGCACCAGGTGCATGGGGCAGGAACAACGTGGTGTGCCATCACCCTTGGCGATGCAGATGTGCGAGCAGCCCCCGTTTCCATGGGAACAGGGGTGTGACGCTACCAGGAAACACAAGCGTTGAAGTTAGTGGCCACATACATAAACACATGCATCTTAGGTGACGGAGTTACTAGGTGATTCTAGAACATACCGAACTCCTTTGGGTCCATGTCCTCCACGGCATGGATGCTGGTCAGGTGCATGACCCGGACCTGGACGCGTGTGCGCCCCTCCCCAGTGACCTTGTCCACACGCTCAATCATCTGCTGCTGCCGGTCAATCCAGTACAGGTGGCCCCCCAGTACAGTCAGCCCCATTGGCTGCAGGATGTTGGAGTCCTGCAGTGTGATCCGATTGGCTCCTGAGGGAGAGGGGGCGGGGCTCGTCAACACTTGACCAATTATCTGGACCACTTAGCAGCATTAAATATTAAAAGTAAGAGGAACATTATTTCCCTTTTATCATATTTTCTCCAAATAAACAAGATCCTCAATGGTGCTCAATACTGAATACATCTATAAAGACCTTTGTTATATACACTCATCCTTGGTCAGAAATGGCAGGGAATCGGTACTGGGCTCAGGTGGAGGGGGGAGTTGGCATAGAGGTCGGTAGGTGAAGGAAATGAGAACTTGGCTAGAGAACGCAGAGAGCCAGCCAGGTCTCCATCTGCAGCCATTGATTTCCCTGCTTTTTGCGATATTTATTTTTTTGGTTTGCTCCCAAATTTGCTGGATTGCATCCCTATACCTGGCAGCAATCGTGGGACTGAGTGGGACGGTGGCGACTCGACGAACAGTCATACTCCCCTCTCTAGGGATCCCAATGGCTGCTGACAAGCTCCAGGGAGGCCTGGCCTGAGTCAGGAGATGGGACACCCAGGCTGAGAACCTGACATGCCCTGGGGCAGACAGCGGGCTGATAAACCGCCCAGACCTTGACCGCTGTGGGCGGGTGAAGCAGGAGCCATGAGAGCTCGGATCCATGGCAAACGGACCCATGAAAAAGAGCGGCATTGGTTCTGAACCATCCTTGTGCCCTTTTCTCAAACTGCCAATCTTGGGTCTTTCTCAATACTAAGAACTTAAAGACCATACTCGTAGTCTTGGCAGGACCGGTCTTGCTAAATTGCCTCCCTAATTTGGGGCACAATGAATCATGGGATTGGTCTCGTTCTGGGAGGATGCAACTGATGCATCGATATTTGGGACGGAGCAAGAACGACATCCAGGGATTTTTACCGTCCTCTGTACTTCTGTTCTTAGCACTGGAACTGGTCTCCGGCAATGGAAGATGGCATAAAACAGGTACATGAGAACAGGTACGGCCCAGTACGCATCCCGAGAAACACCCGCTGAAAGGTCTAGGGCTTGAGAGACGAGGCTCCACTATGATCAGTGAGCAGGGGGGAGAAGCCCACCTGAGAAGCCAACCCCCTCCCCCTGCCTATGATGGATGGCCAACATGCAAGGTGTCTTGCCCTGCCAGGAGACATCAAACCCCTCTCTGCTTCTGGAAAGGCTCAGGATGTCTCGCAGCTGCCTAATTACAATAAAGATGAAATGGTAGGTTGCTTTGAAGTTCCCTGTACCCACGAGGCAGGGGTGGGGTCTGCAATGACAAGGGCGGAAGTCTCTTTCTTTTGTCTAGAAAGATCCATATCGCCTCTTCCAAAGAACCGGATTCTAGAGTCTCTCACTTTCCCTCCTTACTCCCACCCCCCATTTAGGAGGGAAAAAAAAACAGTTTCAGTCTGAAAAATGGAGAATTGACAGGAAACGCATCTGCTGTCATGGAAGCATGTCCGTGTCGGATTAGGAGCCCTCAGCTCGGAGACTCTGCTGCAGAGCCAACCCCAAATTAATAAACAGTATTACCCTAATGGGTGCTGCAAACGGACCCTAAAGGCAAGGAACAGCGTGTCCCTCCCAGAACCTCTGGTCATTAATCACCAGAAAAAAAAAAAAAAACAAATCAAGTAGGCTCTGATGTCTACCTCAAAGCATCATAAAACTCACATCGATGCTGCAACATTATTTCATTCCCAAGCATCAAGAAAAGCCCCTCTGATCTTAAAAATGCACAATTAATCTGTTGCAAAAACACCGTGTTTTTACATCGAAGAAACAGCTGCATAAATTAGTATCGGGCAGATCCAATTACGTGGGAGGGTTAGGGAACATCACCCATGGACAGAAACCACAAGGTATGTGCCTGACTTCAGAGAGCCTGGCATCAGGATCAAAGGGGCATGATTACTCATCTGAAGGACTTAAAGCGTCCCAGAGGTGCTTCATTATGGTGGTACAATTATGGACACTTTTGTGGAGACCATTAGAGGGCAGATATCAGATAGACGGCGACGTGAGGCAGAAGAGCGTAACTGAGGAGGTGACGCCTTGGCACCAGGGCGAGGAGGGAAAGCGGAAGGTTCCACCAGCTATGGCTGAAAAGATCACACACACGCAACAGCCGAGGCGGGTGGGAGGGGCCTCACCGGAGAGGTCGCTACTCTCAATGCGTTTGAGGTCGGCATCCACCCAGAATAGCTTCCCTAGCTTGTGGTCCAGGGCCAGGGCCACGGGACGGATCAGGCCGGTGGTGAAGAGGGACTCGCGCTCTGTGCCATCCAGCGAGGCTCGCTCGATCTTGGCGGCACGCTCCTGGATGGTGGTGAAGTACATGTATCTGCGCGACAGGAACAAGGATATGGGGAGACTGATTAGTATAGCCAACGTATGAACTATTGGTTTGCGAGTCTCACAGTCATAATCATGTCAATTTGCATTTTCAAGCCGCCACACCAAATCGTTCGTCAACTACGTGGAAAGCAAAATATCTTCAAAGAAGTACATAAAGAAGTAATAACAGTAGTGATGAATGATAATGGATAACAGGAAATACACCAGCTGACTGAAAGGAAAAAGAGGGAAAAGACAGGACAAAACCATCCTTTCTACGAGTCATGACTGTGGAGAATCTAATTTCTCTGATTCAGTTTTATCAAACTCAATGAGACGCCCGGCGGAGCCAGCTGAAGGTGCCACACTGTTGTTTTTTTCCCCTCCTGGGCATCTGTTTGCTGTTCGGCTTTCTGTTTCAATCACGTCATATTTATTTTTCCACTTAAAGCGGGACGACTGTGCGTCTGCGATAACTACGCGGGTATTAACTTGCGGCTCTCTTAAAAATAAAGAGTTCTGGCAGCTCAGAAATTAGGCCTTTTATCAACAGCAAAATGGACACATTCACCCTGATGGCGGTTCACCCTGTTAAGCAGAGAGCTATTTTTTAAAATCACATATTCCACTACAACAGCCCCCAACCAGAAACAAAACAAACAGGGCAAATCTGTATATTTTTCAGAAGAATTTCAAAACATAAATTAATGTGACCATATGACAACAAGAATTAATGCTTTGCTTCTAAGGCCAGTGCTGTTAAGTGATTAACTTAACGGTGAACCACTGTTTTCTTTTCTTATTCGTTTTGTTTTCCTGGGTTGGAGTGAAGAAGCAGACTCCCAAATAACACAGCGCATCTGCTCTCCCCCCACAACAGGCCCCTGATCACGGCTAAGTTTCAGAACCCCCCCCCCCCCCCCCCCCCGATATCACGCGAGAGGTCATCCAAGCCCCACCCAGCCTTCTCCAGGAACGCTATAAATAGGCGCCGAGAAGGATGGCAGTGGCTCTAACAATGGGAGCCGATTACAGAGGAAGCAGCCAAGAACCTTGACCGCGAGGCAAACAGAAAATAATCACGGGCGGCCATCTGCCCAACACGTGCAGCGAGTCGGGCCCCAGCTCAGCCCAGGACGCTCCGCAAGTTACATAAGAACGATATATATTTTTCCCCCATTCACCTACATAGAAGGATCTACAGTAACCCTCCCGTGTCAAATCCTTAATGCCACATCACTAAACACCCAATCCCTGGTGACCGCAAGAGCAGCCCGAACCAAAAATAACAGGACTGTACATCTATATTTAGTCAGTCTTCTGCATCTCACTTAGTGATTTCTTTTCTTTTTCTTGCAGGCGAACCTAAATTGAGGCTTTCAGGTTTTTAGGGATTTTGTTTTTTTTTTGACCCGTTTTCCATTTTGAACTCGATTGGCGCTGGTGTTACGTTCAATTCTCCACGGTTGGGTAGACGTGTTAGAAAAAACAGAGACAAAATGAAGAAAAACCGCAGCTTATGGAGTCAAAGGTGGAATCTTCCCAGACCGCATGAGTGACCACAAAATAACTCCAAGAGGAGGAAGCGAATCCCACCAGCACCCCCTCCTGGCGCTCGCCCCCGCCCGCGTGCCTCCTCACCCTCTCTCAGCGTTGACCACAATTGCACGGGGCTTATCCTGCTCGTCCCGCAGCACCACACCAACAGAGGGGCCGGCCAGCTCCTGGATGTTGATGGTGTTGGTGGCCTCGCACGTCCAGTAGACCATGCGGCTGTAGAGGTCCAGACTCAGGTCATGGGGTATCCTCTCCATGCTCTGCTGGTGACTGGGTGTGGTCAACACCAACACAAATGGCTGTAGAGGACAATGAGAAAGGTAGTTACCCATCTGGTCCTCCGTGTGTAGCACATATATCATCTCTGAATTTCTATTAGGTCCTATTCAATAAATTAATATGCTTATGCTTCAAGGGAATGACCAAAGCACAATGTTTGGTTACTTAAGGCCATGTTTTTAGTAATTTAGAAAGACATTCATAATGCATTATAATACATTCATAAAGTATAAACATGGCTATAAATATTTATAAAAAAGACATGACACATCATAGCTGTGTATATTACGCATTATGACTGCCTTATCAAGCTTTCATCTATAATGCACTATAGATACCTTTATAATGCAGTACAAAGGCAACCTTAATGCTTATCAACCACTATAATGCATTATGAAGGTCCCTATAGTGCATTATTGATGAGAGCTTCATAAAGCATTCATAATGTATAATAGAATTGGCTATAATGTGTTATGCCTTCTTATAAATATGTATAGCCATGTTTATAATACTTTATGAATGCATTATTACGTGTTATGAATCTGTCTATAAATTACTAAAGACATGGGCTTAAGTGTTACCGAACATTTTTTCTGACTGTTAGTGCCTCCTAGAGACTAACGAGGAGAAGCCCACCTGAGAGCCATCATCGCGGGCTCGTCGTATGTTCTGCCTGCCGTCCACCCAGTAGACAAGGCGGTCCCGAGGGTCGTAGCTGATGGCACGCACGTTACGCTGGACGTGGATGGGCAAGATGATGTCGGGGTTCTGCTCACCCAGCACCATGCGGCTGATGGACGTCTTCTGGCTGAAGAGCAGGAAGCTGGAGGGGGCTGGGGGGGGCAGAGTAAGAGGCAAGAGGTTGGGGGACTCAGCGAAGACCGCACTGTTTCACAAAGTTAATGGTCAGGCCCTCTCCCTACCACTGCAATGTAGGATTTGAAGAATTTCATTGTACTTGTAGCTAAACAAATAACTATGAAGTTTTAGATCTTGAACCTTTTTCTGACACTTGAACCTGGGAAGCATGTGGCGGATTCGCACAGGAGAAGAAATGACAGACCCCAGTCTCACTTAGCCAGGGGGCGTAAAGGCTCAAGAAGCATTACACACAAGGAGGGCAAAAAGAAACAAAACACACAGCCTTCATCCTCAGTCCTGGAGCAGCTTTGGAGAGGCGCACGGACTATCGAATAGTTTTCTTATTCGGCACAAGATATTAAACATAAATAAAAATGTTTATGTGCTTTATAAAAATCCCAGACACTGGTGGTCATGTACAGCTGGGGAGCAGAAGCCTGGGGTTGATATAACCGGCAGGTGTCCAGCACAGAACCAGCTGGTCATAAAATACTCATGCTTCCCAACCAAAGAACCAGAGCTTCTCAGCCCCAGGGGAAGAAAGGGAGGGGGCGGGGGACTGGGCGGGGGGATCCAATCTCAGGAGTCTTGGGTGACTGCTTCTCAGTCTTGCCCCGCCCAGGAGGGGGAGGGGCATCTGCATCACAAGCCAATGAAATGAGTCTAGAGGTTTTTAAGGCACATCAGCCAACCCAGGATGGGAGGAATTGAAGCATAAAAGAAAAACATATCAGGGACATATCATCACTTGCACACCTGCATCAAAGAGACCAAAAGCAGCATGAGAAATGAAACAGCCGCCCAGCCCAGTCCCATGACTCACAGCTGCAGTTCCTGCCATTGGCCTCCAGGGTGTAGTGCGAGGCACAGCGGCAGCGGGCGCCCTCGGGCGTAGCCAGGCACAGGTGGGAGCAGTGGCCGTTGTTCTGGGAGCAATCATTAAAGCCATCTTGCCGGGAGGCGTGGAACACCAGGATGTCCATCACGTACTCCAGGTGGCCCTGGACTATGGTGCGGTTCAGCCCGCTCCGCTTGTCAGCCCGTTCAATACTGCGCAGGTTCCAGTCCGTCCAGTAGATGTAATCCCGGTACTGGGTCAGCCCGAACGGGTGTGGCAGGTCGTCAGCAACAATCTCCCTCTGCTGGCCTTTGGGGGTTATGAACACCATCAACAACACTAGATCCCCCCTCTACAAAGAGTGTGAAATGTTAGTTACTAGATTCTAGGTAACTCAAAATCATCCATTCATGCATTCGTCTTCTATAGCACTTCTCCTGTGCAGACTCTGGGTTCTAGAAGTTTTCCCGGGAACAACAGTCACAAAGTAGGGAATAATCCAGAATCTGGAGACATCACATCACAAAGCAATTCACACCCCAGGCAGTCCACTTTCCTGCCAGTCCAAGAGTTAGGTTGGTGGACGGCTTTTTAAATTGTCCATAGGTTTGCCTGCAAATCTAGGCCCCGTCGGACTGACATCCCTTGCCTCATGCCCTATGCATCCCAGGACAGAGTCTAGGCGTACTGTTACCTTAAACTAGATAATCTGTTATGGACAGAGTTCTAAGAAATGCTGCATATTTACAGCTTGCATTGGAATGATTCAGATTAAGCATCTGAAAGGTTCTAGAACATGAAACCTCCTGTCACCTAGCCATTAGGTTACAGGTTCACCATCCTGGCCTACCCATTAGCAGGTGTCCTGTCTTTTAGGCTCCCATTTTGAAATGAATGACCATAAGCAGGTTTACCTAGCATGTTGGAGGACTCGATCATGCAGGTGTCCAGGTCCGTCCAGTAGAGCCTCTGGTCAGCATAGTCGATGGTGAGCCCATTGGCTCTGCCCACCTTGTCCACCAGGGTGACCACACTGCTGCCGTCCATGTAGGCACGCATGATCTTCGGCTTGCCCCCCCACTCCGCCCAGTACATGTAGCTGCAGGGCGGCAAGGGCTAGCGGATTAGCATCGGCCAACAGTCACCAAGCCAAGGGTGCTTGACGACCCAGGAAACGATGAAAAACTCTGGGAGCATTGAGTGATGGGGGCTGCGGGACCTGATGTCACTCGAGCGATCGACAGCCCACTGGCGAGTGCAATAAAACACAGGGCTCACACTCACACTCTCAGCAATGATGAGAACCGTTATTTCACTGCATGTTGAAACTTCTTCTTATAGCAGCAAGACTTTCCTCCAGAGCTAAGCTTGGGGTCGGTGGGGGGAGTTAGAGGAAGGTTCTAATTAGGTTATAATATATCAAGGGGATGTTGTGCTCCATGTAATGAAATGCAAAACATTCCCAAAGTGACCAGAGGCCCTGGAATAAGACTTGAGCAAGAAACTGGTCAGCTCTCTTACCCATTCGCAGGATCCAAGGCCAGAGAACGAGGGTTGTCCAGATCCTTGCATATCAGCACTTGTCGGTACTGGCCATCCAACCGGGCCACCTCTATGCGGTTGGTACCAGTGTCGGCCCAGTAGATGTTGCGACCCATCCAGTCCACAGCCATACCCTCGGGGTAGTCCAGGCCAAACTCAATCACGTGCTCTAAGGAACTCCCATTCATGAAAGCCCGGCTGATTGTCTGTATGGCCAAATAGGAAAAAAAACAACTCTCAGATGCTGGCGCTGCAGCCATTTTATTGTATACAATTATACAAATGAGGCTCTCGCATGCAAGAGTACACATGCATAGCCAACCACAACAAGCTGAGCAAAGGCCAGACCTTGGTGCTGACGTCCGTCCAGTAGATCCTGTTCTCGGAGACGTCGAAGTCTAGGGCGGAGGCCTCCTTGATGCCGGTGAGGGGGATGGCCACGTCATTGCTGTTGGTGCCCAGCGAGATGCTGCGGATGTCGGCGCGACTGGTGAAGAGCAGGAAGGCCTCGGGCACCACGCAGGTGTGCAGGTCGCTGAGCAGCTCGAGGCCCATGGGGCAGGCGCAGCGCGGGCCTTGCGGCCGGTGGAAGCAGAGGTGGCTACAGCCGCCGTTATCGCCAGCACATGGGTTGGTGCCTGGTGTCACAGATAGTGGAAAGGGTCACCACAGAGGAGGAAGGGGTCACCACAGAGGAGGAAGGGGTCACCACAGAGGAGAAAGGGGTCACCACAGAGGAGGAAGGGGTCACCACAGAGAAGGAAGGGGTCACCACAGAGGAGGAAGGGGTCACCACAGAGGAGGAAGGGGTCACCACAGAGGAGGAAGGGGTCACCACAAAGCAGGATACAATCACCACAAATCCACTCTGAAGTCATCGTTTACATTCACAGGCAAAACCTTGGGGTGACTTCTCAACCCTGATCTACAAGGATCTTGATCTACAGGGACCCTGATCTACAGGGAGCTGGTCACCTGACAATGCTGAAGAAGACCAAAATTAAGCAGTAAGGTATTCTGGTAATAAAAATTTCCTTGTTGTCTTATGGGAAAACAAAAAAATTAAAGGTCAATTAAACCAATCATTCTCTGAGGACGAGGAGAAGGCTGCACTTTGAGAACAGAGGTGGTGTTTTCGCGAGAATCGCCCCCATACCAAAGGTGGCAGAGACTCTAGTCGCCTTCAGCCCCATAAGATCTGGCAGCTGGTCGATGATGATTTCCCGGACTGCCTCAGTCTTGTGCACGCGCTCGATGCTGCGGCGCTGCCAGTCCGTCCAGTAGACGTAGTCGCCTAGCAACGTGAAGCCGAAGATGTGGGGCAGTTTGTCCTCCAGCAGGGTCCGCCGGCCCGTCCCATCCGTGTTGATCACCTGCAAAATGTGTGTGAGAGTTGTGGGGGTGCTTGCACTGAACGAGACTTTTGGTGCCTTGCACAAGAAAGACAATCAGATAGACACTGTGCACAAGCACGTACACATAATTCTCCTGCTCTTAACTGCACGAGCCAGAAAAATATTTAACAAATTTCAAACATCTGCATCAAATCAAGTCATTGCTCACTAACTCCTTTAACACACTGTCTTGGGACAACAAACAGATAATTTGTATCCCAGTTGCAGACCACTAGATCATTACAGAAACACATATCATCTGCTTCTGTTTTTCTACACTCATAACCTCATAACCGAGTTGACAAGAGGCAACTGAAATATTTTGTGCACATTTGATTTAGTCGTGTTCCTGTTAACTTTGGAACATGGAAGGCGAACAAACGAGCAAGCAAACCTCCTGCAGGAAAGTATATCACAGTGAATAAACAAATGTGACAGTACTGAATCCCGGTCACCGAGAGGATAACGAGGTAAAATGACACGTAGAGTGGTGAAAGAACTAAGAAAAAAGAAAAACAGGAAGCAAGCGCCATCTTGGTACCACTGTCCCCTTTTCAGAAAAAAGCTGCAATTACAGCCGTCGAGTCCGATCCACACATTCCTACTATGGGGGAAAAAGTGCCTCTGAAAATAGACATGTCAGCGGTGAAAATGTTTACATTCAGAAAGAGAAAAAAAAGCCTAGCATGGGATGGACGACACTTCGTGAAAAGACTCCATACTTTTCAGGAAAGACAGAAAACGGGCGCAGAAAGGCGGCCATCAATCTGCCTGTTTTTTTTGTGGCTTTGTTTTTCTTTTTTACTCAATGTGTCCTGTCTGGCCTCTCACCTCCAGAAGTATCCAGAAGGGCCACTCCCAGGGGCTTGTGGGATTGGCCCGTAACAAGGGGTTGAAAAGTTCACCCTTGCCATTGCAAGAAGCCCCTTGCTCCCCCCCTCTGCACCCCACCCTCCCTCACCTACTACCAAAGCAAACCAGCCCCCTTCCCTGCAGTCATGAAAAGTCGCGACTCCCCAAAATGCCTTTCTTTCATAAATACAGACGAGGGCCTCCAACTTGTACAAACAGGAAAGTTATCAGAAAGCTCACAGGAAACTCCAGGGCCTTGCAACTTATACCTGTCTCGGGGCTTTAATAACGCCCTACTGTGGACTTGGAAATTCCCTTTCTGCCACGAAATGTTTTTCCAGCAAGCCATTTTTAGACAGGAATGCATTAAATTTTCATCAGAGGAGGGTGGACTGTTATTCGCCATTGATTATTGGGTGGCTGAACTGCCTTAAGGGATGCAATCTGGTTCTAGTGGTTTGCCAGTGATGGTTGCAATAACGCCATTGATTGTTTCGTGTGGCACAGCCCTTAAAATGAGGACTTCCTATGGAAGGGGGTGGGGGGGCATCCCTGTGCTGAGCACTTCCTGTGTGGAGTGGGGGCCGAGGCGGAGCTGGAGAGGGTGCCAGCAGCTGCCCCAGAGTGATGTCGACTTGATTTATTCCTGCAGTGTGGACCCTCACTTCCTATGGCAGGCAGATCAGCTCAATTCCTTTCGCTGCAGGATGGGGGGGATGTTAGAAAAAAAAAAAGGCCAATCTTTGTCGAGCAGATCAGTGGAACTGGAGGAGACATCAGCGAGACTCTCAGAAGTTGCATACAGGAGCTCCGATACATTCGAACTCCTGCAACAGAGTCAGACACCTCCAGCGAGGAAAAAGGGGCTCTTAACGGCTGTACCTACACATCAGGCTCTAGAAGCGGGTTATTCAAATCACGGGTGTGGAGACTCAAGCCAATCAGAACCAGTAATTATTAACTACCTGGGAGAACTGAAAACAAGGCCTGGATTTGGAATCGAGCGCCAGATTTGCTTTAGAAGTACTGCAGATTCTGTACAACTCCCTGCTACACCTACACTCAGGAGACCATAATAAGACATAATAATAAAGTATAAGACTCCCCCAACCTCCACCTTGTGGCTTTGACTCGCCTTCATCCTATGACAAGGGCTGTATCCACCTTCTCAGGAGTTCTAGGGGGGCCCATTACCAAGAAATTCCATGATCATTTCAGGGCCCTAGGTCAGTGTTTTTCAAACCAAGGGACCCCCCAAGAAGGTCCACATTTTTGCTCCCTCCCAATTCCCTGGGAGCTGAGAGAGAGCAAAATCATGGAGCGTTTGGGGGTCAACGAGGACTGGTTTGAAAAACAGAGCAGGTTCTGCATTCGACAGGTAAAGGTGGCGTCCCCTTCAGGAAGAGTCCCAGATGGGGAAATGCCACGTTCAGTAACGGGTTTCGTCTTTCGCGATTCTATTCAACTTCTGCTTCTGGCCAGGCGGCCAGCTTGGATTCCCTGGAGGGGAAGGTAGATTAAACATCACATAACAAACAGAATGGCTCGTTTTCACAGCGCCTGACAAAGTGAGACGTGACAGGAGACGCGGAAGTATAGGTTCGGCCTGCTTTGTGTGGTTCCCCACAAATGCTACAGCGTTTGAAGTGGAAGGAATGTTTCAGAATCATCTCTTAGTGAAGAACATTCACTTACTGACATATTTAATGAAACAGGATCTGTTAGGGTGGAAATTTTTCAGGGGAAAAGGCACACGCAATCATTTTTTCAGTATTTTAGGAATTTGCAGTTAAAACATAAGCCATCAGACAGACTTGACTAATGAAGGTTTATATGGCCACTATTCAAATGTGCGCTGGATGAGTTTTCCTGGGGTCAATGCAGCAAACCAAAGACCAGGAACCCGTCACTGGGCTTAGTCAGCACTGCCGTGTTACTCTCACACTCCTTACGGCGGCGGGGGCCATCCTCCTGGTCAGCTTGTTCACTGGCTGCCCTCAGGAAGGCTGCCCTAACTCCGGATGAGGGAGGGCAGGGTGGGAATGTCCGGGCAGCAGCACACCGGGGGCTCTGTGCATGCCAAAGGACGTACCGGCTGCTGGGGCTAATTATCACGGCGGCATGCGGAGCAGGCCCCCGGGACCCCGCGGGAGGAGAGGAGCGGTTTGACCACAGGGGGCGCCGTTGAGCGGTCCGCTTTTCAAACAGAGCGACTCACTCCTGCTTAAGAACCCATGTCAGCAACAAACAAAAAGGTGAACGACCTTATCCTAAGTGAGAAAACTTAATTTCGTGGATGTTTTTACAGATGTTTGAGTTCATACATTTACCGCAGATTCACATCAGAAGTAGAACGCTTTGTATTATATTCGACTCCATTGAATTCTGGTCGGACCAAGCAAAAGAAGAAAAAAAGATCACTCTGTTGGCCATTGTATCAGCAACCCCCCACCCCCCTTTTCATTTTTATAGAGGCAATTAGTCACAGCCAACGCTGTTGAAAAGCCGCAGTAACCTTGTTCTCCATGGACTTTTTGATGGCGAAATAAGTCCTCTTTTAAAATGGTGTGAGAACGCTTTTTTGACTGGGAAACTGCCACATAAAAACAGAGAGAACACAAAAGGAAAGGGGGAGAAAAGGGGGCAAAAAAAAGACCTTGTGCGGAATTTGGACACAAGTTAGATTTGCAAAGGCTTCGATGCTGGCCAGCTGTAGACCCAGAGCATCCACACAGACTCCAGCCCATCCGCCAGAATACTGAAAAGTTCCACGGGCTGTGGAATTGTGTTCTCCTGTCCGTGACTCGTCCTCCAGCACGAATGCTTCCCGCTCCGCCGGCAATGACACGCTCATCCATTCCCCTGAGCGGCATCGTCCCACATCACCCACTGGCCGGCGCCTCACCTTGCTTCAGCTGAGCCTGAACCTGAACGCAAACCACCAACACATTCTTACCATGTGAATGCCGCGTCCTCAATGCCGCATCATCGACGCCTCGTCACCGTCTCCCGTGGCTGTCTAACCCCCCTACTTCCCAGCACCCCCACCACAGTCACTCCAAGGCCGCATTAGGTTGACCCCCCCACCAGACAAGCCGACGATTCGCTGTGTTTGGTCCCTGTTCTCCATCGATCTAGTACCGCTGGGCGTAGCCAAACTGGCGCACTATACAGACCAGCGCCAAACCAATCCGGAGGCCTTCGATTTCCCATCACTTTCTTTGACAGCTCCACACCCAAGATAACCCCCATCCCTCACCCACCCCCACCAGCACGCAGACGCCGCGGCGAGTCAGCAATCTGTAACGGCGCCGTTCGCAGTTTCAGGCCCAAGGGGTCTGGCTCGGGTGAAGGCAATGAAACCGGAAATGAAACGGAATTTTTTTTTTTTTTTAAATCGCAGGCAGTCGGGATTTAAATAACTGGCATCAGATTTAAAGCCTCGCTCCAGATTGGGGGGGTAATGAGCGACACGGCTGAATGGAAATGTGATCCGGCGACGGCGGCATGAGAAGCACAGGCTTCGGGGACCCGGGAGGTGGTTCGCGGCCCACACAGTCATAGCCGGGGGGGCGGGGCCAGTGCCTCCACGCGACGACAGACAAGCGGCACGAGGAGCTGCTGCAGTCCCGTGGCCCATCCGGGGGGACGACTGGCGCTTGTAAATTCTTGTAAGGCGTGGGCTGAGGCACACAAGGAATGCATTGTTAACAGGCAACCCGTCTGCCATGGCGAGGACTCTTCACCACAACTTCGGTATATATATATATATATTAAAAAAAAAAAAAAAAAAACAGCGGGGGGGGTTAGTGTACTTTGGGACAATCGCGGTAATGAGCCACAGGCGCAGCCGGAACAGAAGCCGTGCGCCTTGTAGGCCGCTCCCTGTCTGTCGCCCGCTGTGGGTATACCTGCCCCGCCCCCCAGATGGCGATGTGGAGACACTACTAGTGCTCCAGCTTGTGCCCCGGGGGCTGGTTTCACAGCTGGAAAACATGGAGGGGGATGAGTGGCAGAACCACAGGACACGTTTGCCGGGCCTTCCCTCGAACCCACGGGACGTGGCTCAGAGAGTAAACACGCGTAGACGAGCGGGGGTGACTACAGGCCAGACGCTGTTTTGGGGCACGCTGAGGAACCGGGCCGATCTTTCGGGCGCCACACATGGCCACAATACCGACAGCGTGCTGTTAATTTAAAGCAGTGGGCACCCTCCCCCTTAATTGTGAAATTTGGATTCTGTCTTCCAGTGTGGAGCAACTGAAATGGGTCAGACCAAAACCAAAAGTGGGGGGGAAGGAAATTGCGCAAAGCGATGTTAAGCCCCGCACATGCAGCCAGATGATGATTGATGCCGTGCGAACGTGGCCAGGCCTGGGCTGTCGCCACGACACTGTGGCGTTTATTCTGCCCGTGCTGTGAGCCACACAGGAAAGGCGAGCTTGGCTCAGTGAGGGGGGGTCCCGCGTGGATTTCCCCTGCCCCACAAGAGCCGAGGAGTGTTGAGTGATTTAATCCCCAGCAAAGGGGCCATGATGTCCGCTCTGCCTCTCCGGATGTCCGTCCGCGAGGAACCTTAAGCTTCTCCATAAAGAC
The DNA here is from genome assembly GCA_026776725.1 of Gnathonemus echidnorhynchus. NCBI lineage: Eukaryota > Metazoa > Chordata > Actinopteri > Osteoglossiformes > Mormyridae > Gnathonemus > Gnathonemus echidnorhynchus. The sequence goes on along the minus strand of JAODJU010000018.1, from coordinate 4,683,229 downwards.
ACAAGGTTCCCTTCGCCCTAAATATGCTCTCTGTCAGAGTTCTTTTTTTTTTATACACACATTCTTTTCAAAGCACAAATCACAACCTGTAGGAGAGAATTATGAAAAAAAAAAAAGAAAAAAGTTGGACGGAGAAGCCCTGGGCGTTCGGCATGGAAAATATTACCGCCAGGTGTCCCGGACGCGCTGGCCCCGCGGCAGACATAAACCTGAGGCGACGTGAGCTCCCTCAAAGCCTGGAACCAACAGCCGGCCTGCAACAGGGCTGGACGTCTCCAGCCACGGCAACAAACACTGTTACCAAGCAATTTACTACTTGGCTGGATTAATTTGGCTCCTGTCGCATGTTTTTTCTTTAAACCTGGTCCCTACCCCCACTAGCCTACCATAGGCTCATTCATAGAGCATTCTGAGGTCATCGAGGAAAGAATCACCACCGTCACTCACTAGCTTTCACGCTATCCGAACGGAGGGAATTCCAAATACCCTGCAGAGACCCCGTGATGATTGCTGTATAAGGCGTGTTCCCACCGCAGGAACCTTTTTCAGAAAACCAGGAACTTTGGCCATGTTCCCACCTCAGGAACTCAGCCCTATTGTAGTTCCTCAGAGGTAGTTCCTGAACATTTTTTTTAGTCTCCAGACTGGGTAGTTTTTGCTCGACCAGGAACTACTGGGTGGGGCGCATAGCAATAAACTTTGCTAACTGGCTGACAACAAGCATCAGATCTAACTTGTAAGTCACATGGAAGTGCAGTAAAAACAAACAGAAATAGTCAAGCAAAAATTTAGTATATGGAATTATTATTGTAAACCCCCCATTGCATTAAAAGCATTAATGAATACCTTTTTTGCTTGTACAGTGGTACCTTGGAACACGACCTTAATTTATTCCAGAAGGCTGGTCGAGTTGCGATTTGGTCGATATCCAAGTGGAATTTCCCCATAAGAAATAATGTAAATGAATTTAATCCTTCCCAGACCCCCAAATGATTCCCTATTTAAATGTATCTACCGACCTCATAACGAAAAGCATTAACAATCAATATAAAACTAATACACACGTGAAAAAGCACAGATACAAAAGCAATAAACATGAAATAAATGACAATTCCACACTCCGAAGCCAGAGCAGACACCACGTTATAATTTATAAGTTCTAGTTGCTTTCACTACTTTCCTCTTTAGTTTGTTACTATCACTGCTCACTCCTTAGGGGCCATGATTACTATATCACTAAATGTACTGTAGATAAAAAAAAATTCACAGCGAACACAAGAACACAGCTTTGACATGTCGAACTTGGTTGAGAGGTACCGCTCAGTACCGCTCAGTACCGTTTGCCTTTGTGTCAGCCCATGAGAAGTTTAACCCATGAGCTTTTTGTATCACGCCTGCTCATTTGATCACAGTTCCTGGTGTGCAGTGGAAAAGTGGCAAGGGACCAGAAAAATTCACAGTCAAGATGGTCCAGGAACTCAGTAGGAAAGCGCCTATAGAGTTCATCAGCACAGAGCCTGTAACTACCTTGCTTGATGCACTGGACTGTAGTATATTGCAAGCAGGGAGGACGTCTCCCCCAGCCTTAATATACACGGGAGCTTTCACTGCCTGCGGTGAGAGGGCCAGTCGAGCCGGCAAACTCACAGCTTGCTCTTAGCTGTTTAACCTCTAATCCCATAAACCATGAAACACAAGAGAAGTCATAATGGCGGAGTGTGGGGTCAGGAGGTGGGGGAGTCTGTTTAAAACACGATGTTCTTAATAGACGTCAATCACATCAAATGGGGGGGGGGGGGGCAGCAGGATTGTAGGCCACATGAACACTGCAGGCTGGGATCAGCTGGAACCAGCCTGCAGTGGCTGCGTAACTCCGACCAGTGGGATGGCCAGCTATTCACTGGTCCCATTAGCTTCTCACTGGCTGCACTGCCTAATAACCTAAGCTCTTTAGGAGGTGGGGGAATACTTACAATCGCCACTGCGCTTCCTACTGACACAAAGGCCAAAACTTTAACACAGCCAATGCAGCTCACACTACAGGCTAACAGGCCGAGTTAAATCACTATGACTAATTTAAATACGCGATTTTAAGTACACATGACAGAAAGAATTTAAGGCTTAACCATCGAATAACCAACATGCGCCGGACAGTCATGGTGAAGGCACCTCAGCAGAAGTCCGGTTTGATACACCGTCTGCTCAGGACTAGCGTGTGGCTAAAGAAGATTCCACCGGGGTCGCCCCGGACCTGACGGCGCCTCCAAGGGGCATTACTCAGGACTTCTAACGTGCGGCAAAGAAAAGCCTCTCACCGGGCAAAAAAGCAGGCTGCTGCAGGGGGTGGCAATTAAAGGTAGATCTCTCTCTCTGTTCTGCTCCTTGAAATGAAGGGAACAGAGCTACGATTCAACAGAAGAAAGATGTCAGGGATTAAACACCCCGTCCCCAGCAGCAGATGGTTATGTGCAGAAAGCCTGACAATGACACCACCCCCCCTCACTCCGCCTTCCACAACGCTAAAAGGAACATCTTGTCTTGTGGTCCACATTCTGTCACTCACGGCCCTGCGCCTTTGCTAATATATGCAGATCTACTGGACGCATATGCCGGCCAATCAGAAAGACAAAGAGGACAGATCTACATAATTGTACAACAAAGCAGGATTTTCTGCATTACAAACAGGACATCAGTCAAAAGACTTGATCTGAAGCATCTCTGTGCTAAAGCAGAGGGGACCCTATGATGGGGGGGAGGGGGTGGTTGTCTACCGGTGGCATCAGAGGAAGAGGGGGAGCAGATTCCTTAAAAAATTACTGATACAAACAGAAAAACAGGAGTGAGTGTATCTGAAATAAAGCTCACTTTTCATACTGTTTAAGGAAGAAGAAAAAAAAAATAAAAAAAGAGGACACCATCCAGTCCGTGGGCCAATAAATTCACCTTCTTTGAGAAGCGCAGAAACGAAAAGATGAAAGGGGGCGACTCTTGGAAGCAGTTCAAGACCAAGCTTTCGGCAGCGAACATAAAGGCCCACGTACCTGCAATCACCATCTCTGACTCTCCACTTACAGCAGCAAAAAAACTGGTTCAGAGTGAATGTTGTTTGTGTGTGTGTGTGTGTGTGTGTGTGTGTGTGTGTGTGAGAGAGTGTCTGGTCATGTATATGTTACATTGTGGGGACCAAATGTGATAAAGCCTGTGGTATTTTGACGTTCAGAGACTAGATTTTCGGTCTCCACAAGGGGAATCTGTGAATGCAATCAAAAAATTAAAAATGCCAAGTCTTGTATTTTGTTTAGTTATTTGTGGTTAAGGTTATTGTTGGGTAGGGATTAAGGTTTTCATTGTTGGGATTAGAGTTATGCCTATAGAAATGTATGGAAGGTCCCACAAAGATACACATACATGTGTGCGTGTTTGTGTGTGTGTGTGTGTGTGTGTGTGTGTGTGTGTGTGTGTGTGTGATGTGACCTGTTCTGCACTCAGAACAGCCAGCATGTAGGATTCAATCCCTACAGACATTTCACATTGTGAATTGTGCAGAAACATTTTCTTAGACGCCCCTGTCATCAGCTCATACAACTATTAAAAGGGGGGGGAGAGGGGGGCTCCAAGGAAAGCTACAAAACCCCTAACCCTTATTTATTGCCATTCAGGCAGGGATCAGGCACATTCGGAGCTGTTTTTTGAAGCTCTAATTCAACAACAACAAAAAAAAGAAAATTGGCTGTTAAAAGATAAACAGTAACATGTAAATGCACTGGCCTTAAAAAATGAAACAGGAACCTGAACAGAAGAACAGCTAATGAGCGTGAAAAAAAAAATAAAGGGGAAAGCCAAGAGAGAAAGCTTCATTATGGCCACTCATTAACGAGGATCCACTAATGGAGGGGTTTCTGCCTATTAGCACTTCAAGCTGTCCTCCCTTTCAGCATGAAGTGGCTCTGGACGACAAAAGGCTGAACCCATTAGGTGACTTGGAAGGGCTTGCACGGAACGAGACGCCCGGAACGTTTCTGCAGCCGGACGAGGCCCTAAGCCTCCAGCGCTCATCTTGGGATAAAGGGACCCTTCTCTGTGGGACAGCCCTCTCTGGGATGCCAACCATGGTACGAAAAGGCGGAACCCCCCACCCTCATCCCACCCTCCTGAGCTCTCAGCAGGAAAAGAACAAATTCACAGGAAACTGAGGCACTTCGCTGTTGGGGAATTTAAATACGATGAAGCGTACACTGTATATACCTTTAAGCACACCTTCCTACAACCAAAGAGCAGGATCCCAACCTACAGATGTAACCTTACATGACATGAGATATTGCTTCCCTCTCCCACCTCCTGTCCAGTCGTTCATGCTGACCGGACAACGCAGAGTGCTCTCAAATAGACTGGACCGCAAAGCGGACCATTCCCAAAATGCAATGGGCCAGGGACATCAAGAGAACCCATATCACCCTTTAAAGAGAAATCTGGAACCAGTGCTCATATAGCAAGTTCTGCACAAATCAATTAAAGGCCCAAAACTGAAATCGATGCAGGATAGCATATTTTATATGTTATTGCATGTCAATATCCAGTAAAACAATAATGATCAATAAAACTGCTTCAGCTATTGAAAAACAGCAGCACTCTATTAATTGGGTTTTTATTAAATGCTAAAGCACATTTACACTTCGTACCAAAAAAGGTGGACAGTCAGCACCTTTGGCTGACCAAGAGTCACGTCTCCATCCCTCAGAAAATACCCACAATTCCTGGACGAGTGAAAAGCAGAAGACAGGCCCCGAGAGTGTGAATGAGAAGCAGGGCTGGCATTGGGTTCGATATCTTGGTGGGTGAACTGCTAATTGCACTGGTGCTGCCTGCCCCGTTAGCTAAAATTTAAAAATAAATTTAATTTCCCCTGTTCACTCTGGGGGAAAAAAGTGAGGGCAGATATGATAAAAACTTTGTAGAGTTTTTTGAATGAGCGAGCAGCGCCGAGCGACGTGGCTAACATTGGGGCTGCCTCGACCCCACTTGCCCCCCCCCCACCAGCCCCCTCCAGGCCTCTTCGCCTGGTTCTCACCTCAGATGCCGGGGCAGTTAAACGTTTTTTAGGGGCTGCGAACAATGATCCCGCAGGGTGCCGGCTGGGCTGGGGGAGGCCTGTGCACTGTCATGCAAGGTTTGATGAGCCTTACCAAATGGTTCCCTCGCTGAGAGGGCTCTCTGCCGCTCTGACTGGCCCCTTTGTGCTGCAGTTAAGCATATAGATCGGGGGGGGGCACAGTGGAGGGAGGGGCAAGACTGCTGGGCCTGAAAAGTGCTGCCCAGGCAAACATACAGGGTCACCAAACCCTTCTATGAAAAACTATGCACAGAGTATGCCTCACTGCGAAGGAGGTAACACACAATTTATGTAATTTTTAAAGAAAGAATGTAACACATGACTGATAAGGGAGAAAATATGGGTCCATGTGGTAGCCAATTAGGACAGATGTCCATTTACTGCTCTCCTTTGTGGTTTTGGGGAGGGGGAGCCTGAATTATTTTTTTTTAACTTGGGTGAATGGGCTTAGAGACTTATGGAATCTGCCAGCAGATGCTCAAAAACATCAGGGGCACAAACTGAAAATCTCCTTCCGGGCAGCTAGCGTCACAGTGAGCAAAATAAAGAGGATTCAGATATGAAACAGCTTATGGTAAATACTAAGTTCAAATATTTGTGCAGCAAAAGCCTGGTTCATCGTCCGACCGGGCCGGCAGCTGCATCACGGACGCTGGGAGCTTAGACAGAACACACAGGGAGCCAAAATAACTGGCCAGAAACAACTACAGGCAGTAACATCCATTAGCATTGCTGGGAGCAGTCCAGGAGTCACCCATAGTGCTAGGGGCTAGAAAGGGTTAAGGCAGAACCAGGAGGGATGCTACACTTGGTGCACAGATCGCCCCCCCCCCTTGGAGAGAAGCACAGCAAACTCTGCATGCCCAGACACCTTCAACCTGTTCCTACAGGCCACCCCACACGTTATACAACACAAAAACACCAAGGAAGCGCGTGGACGAGGGTCTCAGACTCCACACAGATCCGCGGAGTTTAACATTATGACAAGCCTGCTTACACGAGCGTCTGGTGGATACACCAAACTTAACCTTGACACATTACAGGCGCGCCAGGCAGATGTTTGATGCAGAAAGTCTCCAAGAAAGTAAAGTGAAGCCGTCAGCTTTCAGGGAGCAGAGATAAACACTGCAGAAACTCAGCGGATGACTGCGTTAAAGGTGAAGAGGGCTTTGCCATTCAGGAATACCAAGCATTGCACAAATTCAGAAGAATGTTAAAAGTGGTTATCACTTAGGCAAAGGTCAGATAAAGGACAGGTCCACGACTAGCCTTATCTAGGATGCCACCCAGAGAATATACAGGTTCTGGCAGCAGGAAGACTAGAGGGTGGGGGGGGGGGGGAACACTACAGTCACCACGGATACCAGGCTCATTACACATGCTGTGCAAACTGTACCGGAAAACCGAGTAGAACATAAAAATGAGTGGAAGGTAAAAATGGTAACTCAAAAATGAGTTAATAGTGAGACTGAGTAGATTTGGTGGGAGGCTGGGATTTTCTGCATGGGTGTGTACAAGAAGGTACAGTTTATGTAGGGATCTGTTAGCTTTAAACTCTCAGGCACCTAAGTAGACAGCAGTAGAAGGGTGTATAGGTCTATGTATATGAAGAGACATGAACCAATCCAAAGTCCAACTGCATCTAACCTTCTTATCTAACAAGGGGCAGTTTCAACAATAACCCAGCTGTGATCCCGGGGGGCTCGTCTGGTACCTCGATCTTGTCAGTCTTGGCATCCCCCCAGTACAGCTTGTTGGCCTCATAGTCGAGGGCCAGACCGTTGGGCCAACCCAAGGAGGAGTTGAGCAGGACTATGCGGTCGCTGCCATCCAGGTTGGCACGCTCGATCTTGGGTTTCTCCCCCCAGTCGGTCCAGTACATGTACCTGGAGACAGAGAAGGGACAGGTGGGTGTAGGGACCAGGCCAAGAGGAACTCGGCTCAGGTCTGATCCCTCAGCACCAAGGATGACTCAAGTCTGATATGAAGTGTAGGAGTGATAGGTTTACCATGGGATTAGACAAAAAGCACAAGGAAGGGAATCTACATTAATCAGGCACCAGGCTCGCCAGTCAATAAGTAGTAATATTGTAAAACTATTATTTATCACCAACTTATACTATAAAATGCACTTGTGAAAAGCTACCAAAAAAGCAGAAGGAAATGGCCAGGGCACCCTAAAGCTCTGAGACCTACCCCCCCACAGGGTCCAGCACAATGGCTCGGGGCTCATCCAGGTCCTCGGAGACCAGGATCCGGCGGGACGTGCCGTTGAGTCGCGTAACTTCGATGCGGTCGGTGCCGGTGTCAGTCCAGTACAGGTTGCGGGCCACCCAATCCACAGCAATGCCGTCCGGGTGGTGGATCTCCGTGGTGACCAGCGTCTGAGCGTCGCTGCCGTCGATGAGCGAGCGGCGGATGGCCTTCACCTCGTCGTCCGTCCAGTAGACGTAGCCGTCCACTGGGTCGTAGTCGATGGCGATGGCGTGTCGGATGTCATCCACTTGCAGCACGATGTCGCTGAAATCTGGCAGGTCCAGGGAAATCCTTCGTAGGTCGGTCCGGCGGGCCAACAGAAGCAGCTCCTCAGCCCCTAGGATTAAAAAAACACATAGCACCCCCACAGGCAGGCAGACATCAGTAACTTATTTCTCAACACAAGCCCTATTTCTCAAATTAATGTATTAAAAAGCTGGGCAAATAAACATTGAAGGATAGCAATTTCAACCAAATGCAAATACCCCCTTCACGGTCCACTCGTCAGAAACCCCAATTACCGTACACGTCATTTTTGATCAACTTAAACGCTTGGTTAAAGATGGCGTGCGTGACCAAGCCGGCCACCGAGAGGGAAAGCGGCAGGCGCCGACCCAATCGGCCCAGGCCGTGTGCTGAATCCCCAGTCCCCACGGGCGGGTCCTCATCGTCACTGCGATCGGCAGCACGTTGAGACACATTCTCAAATTGGTTCCTGCCAAGGCGACATTGTTTAGAGAGCGGCTGCGAGTCGCACCCCCCACACACTCCCCCATTTCGTCACTGGGGCCCCGTGCCGCGCAGTAATTAAAGCCGGCCTCTCCTGGCCATGTTTAATAAGCACGATTCTGGCGTGTGCACGCTCCAGTGACGAAGACGGCGAGCGAACCAGAGTCCGATCGGCGGTGACAGAGGGGAGGCGGCACACTTTGGATTACGAGGACATCGATTTGGTCCCTTCCCCCAGAATTGTTCTCCCAATCCACTTCGCATCCAGAAGGTGACAAGACGTCACCCCCCCCCAACCCCCAGACCACAACAAATGCCTTCGACCCACCCAAGCTAAACAAATAAGGAACGGGACACTTGGTGTTTTAATCCCTGCCATGCACTGTGCCATTTATTGTTGATCTGATAATGGAAGGGGGGATAATTGGGCACTGTTTTATATTCAGTTTAGTTGTGAATTCTGCGGAAAGGCAGCTTAATCCCACAGCCACTCTGAATACGGCCATCCTTGTCCAGGGTCTGTTCCCCGGTGGCACTTGTGCTTTGGGAAATATCTCCATGCTGCTCTCTTAGCTCAGGAATGAAGCCCAGAAGAATATGATTCATTGTCTGCTGGCCTGGGAATACGACTGGAAATCCCAAACAGTTACGAACTGGAATGGAGGTCGCAGCGGTACTACGAGAGTGGAGTATGGGTTGGGGGGGGGGTACAAGTGGATTGGACACAATGGTCTGCTGTGTCCAGCAGAGATATTCTGGAAAGGGGCTTTGCCGAGGTGATGGAACACTTACAAGGACGGAGCTTATCGCCAGGCTGACGTGGGACGACAGGCGTTAACGGGACAGGCGGCCAAAGGGAAAAAAAAAGCACTGCAGGCAGTTAAAAACCGCTCAAACTTCACTGTGCTGACAGAGTCAGCTGAAAAATGCTGCTGATAAACCTCAGGGCTGAGGCGGGCGGCTTTTGTTCAAGTCACATTGTTATTGCTACCTTAACACACAAATCTGTGACTGGAGGGGGTCCTGACCTCATAAATCAGGCTGCGGCCTGCGAGCCTAAGAGAAAAATGTCCGCCCAAGAAAAAAAAAAAAAAAAAAAGAGCGTAAACATTCCTCGGCGGCGCGCTGACGGGGCAGGCCGAGGCCGTCACCGCTAAACACACAAAGTGAGCACATCCTGGGTCGGCACGGCTTCCCGGACGTCCCGACATGAGACAGACGCGAAGGGTCACGGGGTCTGGCCCAAACCTCATCACCTCAATAAAACACCCCAGGCCGCAGAGACCAGTGCTGGGGGAATTCAGAAATAGACGGAAAGTAGCCCTGTTTTCTCAGCCGCTCCTGTGGCACTGATGGAGCCGGGTTGGGGGGGGGGGGGGGGGGGGG
>JAODJU010000018.1:4616585-4638474 GCA_026776725.1 Gnathonemus echidnorhynchus | reverse complement strand
TCGGAATATCGGATTTTAAAACCAACAAATATTTGTATCGGTATCGGCCTTCAAAATCCTTTATCGGTCGGGCTCTATTTTCATTATCCCACAGTACAATGAAATTTTGTTGGCACCTCTTCTTGTGCAGCAATTTCACCACAGAATAACAATGTAGACGTCAAAGTGAATGTTAGCGCTGAAATTATAAACACTCAGGATCTCAGACAGTCTGTTGGTTTAGCATGTTAATCAGTACTAATCAGCCTGTATTCTGCCTCATCATCATCAGAGTTCAGTCATCAGCAAATTTTGCAGTGGTATTTCATGGATGCATGGAGGTATAGTCATGGATGAAAAGTCTGAGGAGCACTGCTCAGCATTCAGGCCTGTGAGGAACCTGTGTTCAGGATTCCAGTGGATGAGGTGTGCATTCCAGTGCTGACAGTCTGTCAGGAAATCTAATACCCAGGAGCAGCGGGAAGTGTCTGGGCTTGAGTAGCTCAGTTTGTTGACCAGTTAGGAATTTTGGTGTTAAATGCAGAACTAAAGTCTACAAATGGCATCCTCACATATGTTTTTGGTTGTTCCAAATGTGTAGCTGTGTGTAAGTAATTTAATAGTGAGTCTTAGCGTTTTGTGGCGTGGCGGGTACTGATGTTACCTGACACCTTCATGGCATCTGGCTTAGATCTCTCCCCCATGGAGATTTGGTTTCCTTTAAGCACTAAGATGTGTAATTAGGCCGATTAGTGTCTCTAAATTGCCCGTATTGTATAATTGTTTGTGTGCCTGTATGTATGTGCCCAGTGATGGATTGGCATGTCATCCAGGGTGTTCCCTGTGCTGTCTGGGAAGGGCACCTGGTCCCCCCAGATCCCAGTCCTCTAGGATAAGTGGTTAGAAGATGGATGGATTTTTGTTCTGTGTGTGTGTATACTTGGTTCTGTTTTGTTCTTTAATCCATCTAAAAAATGCTGCTCTGGTGCGATGCAACTAGTGACAAACAAAAGACTTGTAATCAAGACCCTTCATATTTTGCAGCCCCCCCCCCCCACCAGAACTCGCCATGTCGAAGCTTACTGTAGGAACGGATCCTCGTTATCTGGTGGAGGAATCAGCTTGGGCTGGCAGGACTTGGGCTCAGCGTGCCCCCTTCACTGCCTCTGTGACCTAGCATGGAACTTTAACTATTATCCATGATCTGACGCTCAATAAGTACAATGTTTCACTGGCATCATGTCCAGTTTAGACTTGTAGGTCTTCTGATAGGAAGCTAAGCTATTGATCATCTCAGTAATTTATTTACCTTAAGAAGGAAGACAGCTGATAATCTAGCAGTGATGTGCATGAATGTTGACTATTTACCCCCCCCCCCCCTTGTCTCAGGTTTTGGCACTGCACCCCTGGAGGCGGAGAGACGCTATGTCCCCTCCTCTGGAATGAGTGCCAAGGAGCTGTGTGAGAATGATGACCTCAGCACCTGCCTCATCCTCGACCCCTATCTGGGTTTCCAGACCCACAAGATGAACACTAGGTATGCAGAATCCACATTTTCTTCAACACACAGGAAGGACAAGGTCCATTTTTAAAACCTCAGTCACACCCCAGTTATACTCAGCTGAACTGGAAAAATGCCATCGTCTCCATTTGCTCTGTAGGTTTCGTCCTATTAAGGGAAGGCAGGAGGAGCTGAAGGAGGTGATAGAGCGCTTCAAGAAGCATGACAACCTGGAGAAGGCTTTCCAGGCCTTGACTACTGGGGAATGGACTCGGCACTACTTCCTGCACAAGACCAAGGCCCAGGAAAAACTCTTCAAAGAGCATGTAAAACACTCGCGTCAACAAGCATGTAATACGTTTTTTTAAAACATGACTCGGTGACACAAATCTCTCTGTCTGACATAATTTAAATGTGATATAACATTTATGTGCAGGATAAAAAATGTGAGTATTCTTTAAGATCTTTAAGATCTTTTTTTTCTGGTTGCAGGTGTTCATTTATTTACGCATGTTTGCAGCAGATAGTGGGTTTGAAATCCTTCCTTGTAACCGGTACTCATCAGAGCAAAATGGAGCCAAAATCGTTGCGACTAAAGAGTGGTAAGGTCCCTGGTTGGAGCACGCTGGCCTGTTTGCTAAGAATCGTAGCGTATTAATGAGGATGATTCTCCATTGTCTTGACAGGAAGAGGAACGATAAGATCGAGTACCTGGTTGGCTGTATCGCTGAGCTGTCGGAGAGCGAGGAGAATATGCTCCTTCGTCACGGGGAAAACGATTTTAGCGTCATGTACTCCACCCGCAAGAACTGCGCCCAGTTGTGGCTGGGGCCCGCCGCCTTCATCAACCATGGTGTGACCCTATCCTAGCCCCATATCTGCCCCAGTCTTCGGTATGCAAAAACTGCAGTGGAATAACCATTTTGTTCCCCACTTATTTTCAGATTGTCGGCCGAATTGCAAAGTAAGTGCCTCTGACGGTCGAGCCGTGCAACTCGCACTGTGTTGGGTGGGGATGAACTTACTATCCGGTAGCCGCTGACATGTCTGCATGTTCCAGTTTGTCTCCACTGGTCGGGACACGGCATGCGTCAAGGTCCTGAGGGACATCGAGCCAGGGGAGGAGATTTCTTGTTACTACGGCGACGGCTTCTTCGGGGAGAGCAACGAATTCTGTGAATGCTACACCTGTGAAAGGTTTAAGATGCGGTCCCTTTAATCCTTTCCTGTTATGATTAGCGACTGCTGACTGACAGAATCATTGGGAGGAAATGCTTGAAGTTTAGCATCTTTAGCATGTATTATTCTAATCCTCAACTAAGGAGATGAGTTTGCATAGGTTTTAGCACAAAAACTTTGAGAAAATGGATGGATTAGTAGTTAAATGCTTAGCAAATACAGGCAGTCCCCTGTTCACGAACAAGATCCGTTCCCCAAGTCTGAATTTGTCAGTCGAGTAGGTACATATGGTTCTTATTTTGTGTCAGTCAAATGTTTGTCTTAGTATATAGTATTTATTTACTGAAGTGCATGCATTTGTTATTCTGAACCATTATTTTAAAATATTTTTTTAATACTGTAGGCTTTATGGCATTCAGTTTGTAAGTATGAGTTGTCCATAAGTTGGACTTTCTTAACCTGGCGACTGCCTGTATATATGTATGTATGTATGTATAAAAAATACACACACTTATATAGTGTGTGTGTGTGTGTGTGTGTATACCCACACATTTATTTATTTGTTTATTTTATTGGCAGAAGAGGAACAGGTGCTTTTAAATCAAAAGCCGGACCTCTCCTTGCCACACCCGTCATCAACAGCAAGTACGGGCTGAGAGAGACGGACAAGCGTCTCAACAGGCTGAAGAAACTGGGCGAAGGAAGCAAAAACTCCAACGGCCAGTCTGTGGGCACGGATGCCGACACTCAGGGAACACGCGGCGCACACGCATGTAGGTGATCTCGTGTCAGAACACTGGGCAGCGGAAGATGCACAACAAATCGAAGAGCTTTTGTTCAATGGTTCAATGGCAGAAAAGATAAACATGCAAAGTTTACATGTGTAGTCACTACTTTCTGTTTTTGCTATGAGAATGAACAGGTTAGCATCTCATTGTTTACTATATCAAATACAATTTCAGTTGAATGTTTTGTAGCATTTTAGCTAACTACCCAATAAACTTGTACAGGATAAGCTGTTGAAAGATGGATGGATTTTAACAATTTCTTTTAAAACTCAGTCAGTAGTCAGTGCAGAAATGCAATTTCAATTAGTTTTTGTCCATTATTATTTTGTGTTTTACATTCCCCCTCTTCTTTGTCTAATCTTGTTTTAGCATCAAGGAAAAGGACATCCACCGGTGTGAAAAAGTTTAGCAGGACTTGGTCTCTAACCAGGCAGTCTCTCTCGAGAGCTCCTACTTCTACCTCATCGTGTAAACAGAGTCATAGGAATCGTTCAAGGGTACCAAAGAGACTAAGATCAAGGCCTACGAAGACTTCGCTTGCTAAGGCCAGGCTGAGGAGTCGCTGCCGAGGGTCTGAGCAGAGGGCTCAGAGCAAGGTGAGCGCTGGTAACTTGGGTCTGAAGGAGCCCAAGGTAGTCCTTTGTAAGGCCGTCCCGGGGAAGAACGAGGGAGACGCAGGGGGAGAAGGGAGGGTTGAGGAGCAGAGGGGGTGCTTAACCCGGCACACAACGAAGGAAAACAGTCACGCCGCTGATGTCGCTCTGTGCGAGGGGACCTTGTCTTGTACTTACAGAACTCGGCAGTCCACACGGACCCAGCTAACTGCTCGGGGGTGCTCTGGCATTAAGCTCCAGCCTGATCCACTTGATGCCCACGGGCCAATTAATGGCGGCGTGGTCGTCAAGGCCGAGCCGACGGATTTGGAGGAGTACATGGAGCATGGGCTTCAGCTGAATGGTCATGGCCTGGAAGTGGGCTGCCCCAAGAAGGGAGCCTGCCCACAGCGAAGGCAGTTGTCTCAGTCCAAACTGGACAGGACCGTCAAGTCGGAGGAGAGGGATCCCTACAGGGAGGCCTCCTTCCGGGAAGGTATCCCAGATCTGCGCCATGCTGCCCGGGCTGCCAACATGGCGGATTGTGGCAGGGTGCAGTTAGGCCTCCCCGAACAGCGCCAGGACTGTAGTGGCACCACCGGTCTTCTGCGCAGGGAGAAGACCAAAGGAAGTTACCGGACAGCAGGAAAGGGCAAGAAGAAGAGGCCCATCACTCGTTACGACGCGCAACTCATCCTGCAGAATAACTCCGGCATCCCCAAGCTGACTCTGCGGCGACGGCGAGACAGCAGCGGGGGGAAGGCCAGCGAGCCCGGAGCCAGCAGCCCCACGTGCAGCTCCTCCAAGATCAGCATCAAGTTCAGCAAGGACCACGAGAAGGACAAGAGCAGCTCTTATGTGGCTCGGCTCAACAACGGCTTCGGTCCCGGCGGGCACGGCAGCCCCACCAAGCTGAAGATTCAGCTGAAGCGTGAGGATGAGTTCCGGGGGGGCGCCCAGGAGCACCTGGACAAGGTCACCTCCAGCGGAGTCTCTACGCGGGCCGTTCGTGAAGGCCCTGAGCGTCGCGCTGCAGTACACAGGACTCAACGCGCTGATGTGGAATCTTCGTCAGAGGGGGACTGCTTTGATGACGAATTTGACGATGACTTCATTCCCCTTCCACCAGCTAAACGTCTTCGCCTCATTGTAGGGAAGGACTCCATAGACATTGACATCTCCTCTAGGAGAAGAGAGGATCAGTCTCTGAGGCTCAATGCTTAACCTCTGAGTTAATTTGCTTACTCAGTACATCTGGTGCCTTGCAAAAGTATTCTGACCCTAACTGTGATGTCACCTTCTACGAAATGAACTTATTATACAATCCATCACCTCACTGCTCAGAAGACTGCCAGTCTGAGATTTTAGTTGCTGAGCTGTGCTGAAATTTTAAAAGCGGAGAAAAGTGCCAGTGAAATAATTTTTTAATTAAGAGCATGGAGTCACACACCCATGATGTGTTATTGAGAGCATATTTGTGTGGCTAAATTCAGTGCTTGAGTGAAGCACCTTTTGCATAAATCGCCTTTTGGGGGGAAAAAAAGTTGTATTTTGATTTGGTCTTTTCAGATTAGTCACTTGTGCACTCATACATAATGATCTTAATCACATTGTTCTTACATTGGCTTCCTTTTTTACCGCCACACGCTGCAAGTAATTTTCTTACATTGTCTGATAATCATGAGCGTTCTTATGTAGTACCAGGCCAAAGCTATGCTAGAATGGCTAATGCACAGGGAAGTGAAGATTCTTCAGCAGCTCAGTTTAAGTCTGTAAGGGGGCCCCAAGAAACTCAAGACAGTGCTGCAAAAGAAAATCTAAAAGCCACTTGGTGTTTCCAGCATATGAGAGACAAAAGTCTCATAAATTAAGCATTTTAAACTTTTTTATTATTATGGTTATCTTAAATGGGATGAGACACTGACAGAATAGGGTGTCATATGGGTCTGAATACTTTTGCAAAGCAGTAGTTAACCTTCCTATTAATCATGTTTTGATTAAAATGGAGGGAATAAATTGAGGAAAAGCTAATGAAAATAGTTATACAAAAATGTCAATATATATCTCTGTAAATTTTAGACATGGCACTTCTGTTTGATTATGGATGTAAAGATTGTAAAAAAAAATGTACAGTATGAACTCTCCACATGTCTGATGTCAGATTTTTATTGAAATTTTTTACTGTTTTCACAAGGTGCAATTCTCAGTTCTGCTAACATCCCAGATTTAATTAAAAACGCATACCACAGTGAACACACACCCTCACACAAGGAGCACAGTAATGGTGATATAAGTCCAGCTTTTGTTTTAAACATCACAGGTAATTATGAATTACCATTGGCACTGTATGTATCCATCAATCTGGTGCCTCTGGCGCTCATTGCAAAACTGTCTAAGCAAACATTTGGCTGTATCTTGGCCAATTTTTGCACGTGGTGTTTTGTGTTGCCTGTTCCTGTTAGGCCTGAGGAAACATCTCAGTGTCACCCATGAACGACTTGGCCATCTTTGTATTATTGCTGGCTTTGATGTTGAGTGTGGGTGGAAAGGAGTGATTTTGTGACAGATTTGGCTGCAAACATTTCTCAGCTGTGTCTGAATGATTTCCACCATTTCTGATGGCCTTTTATGCTTAAATATAGCCCAGCCTAGTGCCTGCAGTTAAAAATACAGATTTCCACTGGCACCATGAATAAGTATTGTCTTCAGCTTGAGCCAAATTCCAGTTCTGTGTTTTTCCATGTAGGCGTTATGTGCAAAGAGTTAGAGATTAATATGTTGTTTTTTTCCATTTTTAATTCACACCACCAGCAGCCTTTTCACAGAGTAAATCTGTTTGTTTTCTTGACCCCAAACATCTCCACTGTACACCGTATGCTGTCCCAGATGCACCATTTTTGTGATCTTCTAATCGATTAGTTAAGAAAATACTTGGGAATGGTTTGCTGATACTCCGCACGAGTCCAGAGCATTATCTTAACAAGGGTGGTGCAACACGTCATACAGCATTTAACAAAAAAGGGTGCATCAGTGAGACTGTATACTTTGTAAATCATGCCTTGTACTTATTTAACAGTTTTCAATACTTGAAAAAAAGATAAAGTTTCTTTGCAAGAATTAGCTTGTTTTTTTTCTATATATATTTTGGATTTAGGTGAGTTGCAGAAGCTGTTGGAGCTTTTGACAAAAGTTCATTTTTATTCCATATTTACATCGACCTGTGAAAAGCTGAGTACACTTGAAAGTAGGATTTTTTTTCATGACTCACAATATGTTACGTCATATTTTTTTGTCTGCACATTTGAAAATGGAAACGATGTACAAAATAATAGTGAAGCAGTCTGTTAGGTCAACATGTTCCTGGAGGATGAACAGGTACAATTCAGTGTTTTTGGTTATGAGCTGATTTTAGTTGCATCATTGTCCAGCTAGTCTTGTACTAACTCTATCGGATTGAAGTCCACCACGTCACTGGTATCTGTTGTCCTTCACTTTCCTTCTTCGCCACATAGTTCTTGCACAATTTTTGGTGTTTTGAGTCGTTATCTTGCTGAACAATTCAGCAGTAATCCTGAAGGAATAGCATGTCTTTAATGTACGCCGTGAACGCCCTGCTGTTTAATATTGGATATTAATATTCATGCCTTCAATCTGACAAAAACATGGCAGAAAAAAAAACAAAACAATTGAAGCTCAATGGTCCAACTGTGTTACCCAATGAGCCACGGTGCCACCCCTTGCATTCTAACATAAAAATTATTCTGCAGCTTGTAGTATCTGTGTTACTGATTTATATACTTAGATACCTCTTTCTCATTTATATAGCAAGTAATATACCTACGACATTTCTTGGCTAGGCATGACATTTTACTTTACTTGTTTTGTAGTTCCTTTATTTCAACAGAGTGCAAAGGTAAAAACTTCATGTATTCACTGCATTGTAACAGCTTTGACACATTTTCTCATGAAACTGCATCCAGGGAGATGATTAATATGTATTGTTTTTTCCATTTTAAATTTACAACACCTCCAGCCTTTCACAGATTTAATCACAGGATGATTCCAAGGGCCCCTGAGTGGCAGGCACCCTAATAAATTTGGAACATTATTGGATTGGTCTGGGTTGGTTGGGGGGGCAAAGTCTCTAGCTGTGCCTTTGACTGCATCAGCTGATACAAATTGAGATTAATATTGCACTGGAATAAGGCAACAACACAGTCATACATCGAGCGTAATTGAAGCTAAAGACTCAATTCGATATACAGGTAAAAGGGGAAAGATGCATGTGCATTATAGAATGTATGAAATGCATCCAGATTTTATACATTGGGCCTATTTAGCCTAGAAATGCTACAAAATATTCCAATTGTGATCTGTCACATTTCCAAGGTGGCAGACCACATAAAATAACAGCGGGGTTGCCAACTGCTGAGGTGCATAGTTCATAAAAGTCGCCAACACTCTGTTGACTCAACAACTGCAGAGTTCCAAACTTCCTCTGGCATTAACTCCAGCACAAAAACTGTGCACTGGGAGCTTCATGGCATGGGTGTCCATGGCCAAACAGCTGCCTACTAGCCTCACATTACCAAGTGCAATGCCAAGGATGGAGTGGTGTAAAGCACACCGCCACTGGACCCTGGAGCAGTGGAAACGTGTTCTGTGGAGTAACAAATTATGCTTCTCTGTCTGGCAGTCTGACAGATGAGTCTGGGTTTGGTGAGCGCCAGGAGAATGTTAACTGCCTGATAGCTTTTTGATAACTGTAAAGTTTGGTGGAGGAGGGATAATGGTATGTGGTTGGGCTAGGCCCCTTAGTTCCAGTGAAGGCAATTCAATGCTTCAGCATACCATGGCGTTTTGGACAATTCTATGCTTCTAACTTTATGGGAACGGTTTGGGGAAGGCCCTTTTCTGTTCCACCATGAGAGTGTCCCAGTGCACAAAGCAAGCTCCATAAAGACATGGTTGGGTGAGTATAGTGTGGAAGAATTTGACTGGCCCGTCCCAAGCCCTGACCTCAACCCCATCAAACACCTTTGGGATGAACTAGAACAGAGATTGCGAGCCAGGCCTTCACGTCCAACATCAGTGCTTGACATCACAAATAAGAGTTAGCTGTTACAGCTGCAAAGGGGGGGGCACACTCCATATTAATGCCTGTGGATTTAGAATGGGTGTCATAAATGGTCATGTAGGAGTAATTGCCAGATGTCCCAATATTTTTTGTCCATATAGTGTAACTTCACTAGGGGCTCTAGGCAGACATGGGTAGGGGACTGCCTAAGGTGGCCATTTGAGTTTTTTGGAGCTGAAAAAGAAACGAGAGGGAATTAAAAACGATGGAACATCAATAATATAGTAGTCAAAGTGCTGGGTGCCAGCGGTACAACATGCCAAACAGGGTGGGAGCGAGAGTGCTGTCGATAACATTCGCATATCTGGGGGAAGGGGGCCACTATCACGCCAGGCCGGCATTCTAAATAAGGGATTGTTTTTAATGACTTGCCTAGATAAATAAAATTCTTAAAAAAATAATAAAACACCGGTGGATCGATTGGCCAAATTTAAGAAGTTTAACCGTTCCCATTTTTTGTCTTATTCCGCCCCTAAGGCTAAGGTTATTCTTGAATCTTTAAATCCTTAAATATTTTTCTATTACGCTACTTTGCGCCAGTTCGCTTGGCAGTGAAATAACTGGCATCCCTCCACTAGACTCCAGTGCGAAGAAAGTTGGGTAACGTTAAGCCTCAAGTAGGAATAGTCCATTACCCCGGAACTGGGGGTAAACGTTTCCTGAAAACTGTCACTAAAAATGCAAACTGACATGTTGCTATAATTTAAAAGATCATTTATCTTATATACATAAATGTAACGTCTGAAAATTGTGTCATGGTATGTCCACCCCTTGTGGTATCGCCTACCCCTTAATCTGCGGCAACAGTACAACGTCCAGTCAGACGTTCAAGGACGGTAGGTTACTGTTCTGAAACTGAAACTACCATAGGTATTCGTATTTTTATTCTAAAGTCACCCACTTTAAAAAAACGCGTAAATAAAGTTGTCAGGAGGCAATTTTCAGCTGGGACATTTTTTATGCGTTTTATCGTTCCTGGATTATTTACATGAGTGCACGTAGGTACGACGAAGTAAGAGACGTTACTCTTAGTCGTTTTAGGGGCTGTGCTTGCCTCTTTATACCAATAAATAACGAAGCGCCACAAATACTTATGAAATAAAATTTTTAAAAGAGCCGGAAATATCGCATAATTGTATAAAATACTTTATGTGATGAATTTATAGGCCTACCATTCAAAAGCACTTATGTGATAAGGGCCGAACCCATTGCAGCCAATGGGATAACAGGGAGGGGTGGCCACGGTGACGTAATCGGATGTCTGGAATCTGGCCGATCGCTCCGCTTGTAAAAGCCCTCTCAGTTCAGCCTCACTTCATATCTATTCTAACTCCGTGGTGGTGGAGACAGCTTAGCTCATAAAGGTTTCTTTCAACTGAGAAGGACGATTCACGTGACACGTCGCAGTTTTTTTTCTTATTAGCGCTTCAACGGTTTTCGTTTTCTTGAAGAGCGCCATTTAGATAGAATATACCAATCTAAGCAACAGTTTTTTTTTCGTTACATTGACTAGACTCGCATATTCCCACAAATACTTTAAGAGGCACCGCTGTTCTGTTTTTCCATAAGTGAAAAATGAAAACCAAGTTTATAAACGGGGTGTCGTCCTCTCCTTCGCTGTCCCTGGGTTTGCTGGTCACTGAAAATGAGCGGCACGTTCAGCCCGACACCGAGACTGAGTACAAAGATGTTTTGCGGCCCGAGGAACCAGACCTGCAGACCAGACACAAGGCGTATCTGTGGTGCAGGGAATTTCTCCACGGTGCATGGAAAACCGTAACCGAAGACGATTTCCAGATAAGCATAATCAGGTGCAGCAAATTAGCACGTGTGTTTTGTACGTCGCTTTGCGTTCCGGTGTAACTGCGTAACAAACCGGGGACGTATGTTTCACTAAAATGTATATTTTTAAACGGAATTAGACTACTGTCACGTGTGATAATGTGTCATATATGTATGTAAAATCAGTTCTTTGTTTCGTTGTCTGGATCCTAAATGTAATATAGGTGTAACTAACTCGCTGCCAAGGTGATGGTTCGGACTACGTTAACTACGTGACAGGGCGTGTTTGGTCCAGCTGGTTTAATTAGGCTTTTGGATTTATGTAATGTATTTAATTACATAGTATAATTATAGACTGGAATATAATACTGAGTCTGATTATATAAGGATATGAATTTATCAGATGTAGTAGAAAAAGTTGGCTCCGTAATCCTTAGCCCGCATAAACTCATTATAAATCCGTTTACTGTGCTTTCGTTACTATTATGGGTCTTTTTACACTAGGTCTTTCGTAATGGGGTTTTGTTGCTCTATAGCTTGTGTATCTATATTTGTGTATCTATTATGTATAATATTTAGCAATTTTCTTCCAGGAATTTATACATTTTTCTGTGTTTGGTCACAGGGGAGGCCTTAGCAACAAGCTTTTCCTCTGCGCGTTGCCCGACGGCCAGGACAGTGTCGGCGACGAGCCCCGTTGCGTGTTGCTGCGGCTGTACGGGGCCATCCTCCAGGTGACTCAATCCGCATGCAATTCACCTTTCCTTAACCTTACTACTTGCCCCTTGCCAAGCTGTACCTGCATCTCTGCCACGAGACTCCCCCCCCCCCCTCACCAGTGTTACATAGACTCCGACGAGAAAAAGATTTATTCTGTACTTATTTGATAATATAAAGATTGGTTTTCTGTATGCTCCCTGCTCTTCAAGTGTCACCCGAGTCTTATATATGTAGTCTTCCTAAAGCAATAATGTTTTAGTATTAACTTTACAGCTTATAGTGTTCAACATCAAAACCCACCCACCCGCCTTAATAGTGGAATTCCTGTGTGGGAAATGTTTCTGTGCAAGTTTAATTATTAATCAGTGACCTATTTTGGCTAAATTGTGGTAGAATTTCTCTACAATGTTACTACAGTCATCTAATGTATGTTGATCTATGTAAATGATGCCTTAAGTATTTGGTATTGTACATGAAATGGCACTTAATGTTTAAATGACTTGTAGGTCCTTGCTGCTTTGCTAACAAAATTAGACATTTTATTTTAAAGTTTCATTTAAGTTTGCAGTTTTTTTGGGGGGGGGGGGGTCAAATGTGGAGGACAACTTTAACATGTAGTTTACTATTTGGTGGGTTGTTCAGTTCACCTCAGCCAGATTCTTCAAGCACTCAGTTTCTGATGAAAATGGGTTGTCAGCCATGAGGCGCCGCACTCCTGTGGAGGCGCTGTCGGCGTGGCGTTCGCCGTGCCACCGAGTGTGACCCTGGGCGTGTATGCCTGGAGCGTGCGTGACCCTGCGTGAGCGAGTGCATGTGCGTGTGCACGCCTGTTTGAGGGGCACCAGTTATTTGTGGGGGGCAATGTTCCACCATGGCTGTACTTGCGTGTGTTCTTTGCCGTAGGCCTTCCGAAAGGAGCGTGCCTTGAGCACTCTTGTTTCCAGGTGGTTCCACCATACTGCGCACGGTACAGTATCAGATCTCTGAAGCTGCAGAGTCTCCTTTAACTTATTACAGTAAACAGTTAATCCATCGCCAGACTTACTCAGCCATCTAAATGCCAGTTTGTCAATGCATTTAGTTCTGTTCTGAGGTCTGCTAATTCGTAATTAGTTGATTAGCCTACCTTTTTAAAATACTGCACATTTTCCAACAATATTTTGACTGGATAAAGGACTATTTTCAAAAATCCGGCCTTGGAAAGCACCCAGAACCCTTAGTGTTATTGTTTTTACCTTATTTTCCTGAAACCTTTTTTGGCAGCCTTGATAACTGCTGTAAACACTTTTGACAAGGGTCTCCACCCATTGAAAAAGGCAACCTGTTGTCATTTGTTCTTTTCCCGTTTTTTTGCAATAATATGATGGCAGTTCCATTTACATTAGCTCATATTACTTCCTGGTCACAGGTTTGCTAGCCAAATTTCATAGTCCTTGGACCAGTGAGGTAAAACACTTATACAGTTTATACAGATACATTTGTAGTCATGTCAAATTACACAGCTCAACTTTATGGTCAGTTGATACCTGCATGTTTACATTTTTAGCAGTGTTACTCTGTCATATTGTCCTACAAGATGGAATTTACCTGGAAAAGCTTTCACAAGTATATTTGCATATCTATAGAAATTATTCATCTATTTCCAGTGGTAGCCCTCCCTTTGTTAAAAGAAACCATCAATATAACTTCAATGCACTGAAAATAGTTTAAGATAACTTAAACCTGGGATTTGTATTCAGTCAGCGTAAACTTTGGTAGTCTGTAATTTTCCTTTCATTTGTAAGCTCTGAAATATTTAGTGAATTATAAATGCACGCTGTACTTGTTCTACTATAACTTTTAGACTGTAACAGTTTCTTCATCCCTGTGTTCAATTTAAGTTTAAACGGTAACATAGTTGGAGTACTTAGTAGTTTTATACATCCCATGATATATTGCTGCTTTTGAATCTCATGTGACTGTTTTGCACTGTTTGGTTGGTTATTAGTGTGTACTCTAGGGCTGTTGTCTTCCTGACACAGGAAGTTGTTTTGTGTTTTTTTTTTTTTTAAATCACCATGCCAGTGTACTCACGGTTAGTGTCTTGCTCTTTCTCATTGATAGATGTCCTGTAATAAAGGAGAGACAAGAAAGTCAAACAAAGAGAATTTCTTTCAAGTAAGTAACTAATGGGGGGGGGGGAGGTGCACAGTCCCACACTCGAATACAAGTACTTCATTTTTCCCTTGTCAGCATTGCATGAGTTAATATTTTTTAATATACATTTTTTTCTGGTCAGCTATGAGCTTGTCTTCCATTTGGCTCAGTAGAATTGCTTTAGCAATTTAAAAAGTAATCCACCTTGGTTAAATTGGGATATAATGTGTTTTGGTAAGTGCTTGTAAAAACTGTTTTACACTTTGTATCCAAAAGAGAAGTCCCTACTATCTTTTGTTCCCAAAATACTGGGGTGATTTCACCAGGAGTGGTGTTACTGAGGTTTGTTTGTTTGTTTGGATTCATAGCAAAGAACCAGGCCTACCAGTTTAATACCTGATGAGGAAGTAAAGTATATTTATCAGGACAGGGATGAAGTACGCAAATAATGACCTAAGTACTTTGGTTAAACTCGGCCTGCATTGTTTGTGCATGAGCTGTGTGAAGCGAAGCATCTCATTATGAGCTAATCCTCCCTGTGACGTCACTGCATCAGCTGCTGTGCGTCAGGTGCTTGGCCCTTCAGACCTCTGCCAGCTCCTCCCTGCCTTTTCCGAATCCTCCATCTGCAGAGTCACGTTTAACATCGCAGATGCTGCAGTGCCACGCATTCAGCACAATTCCCGGCCTCTCGTGCACATGGATGCACCTTGTTAGGTCATTTTTTTATTTATTTTTTTTAATGGGGGGGGGGTTGTAGGAAGGTATACATGTGCCTTCATTCCAGGGCTTCACGTACCGCGCCCTAATTGTGACTGACCGCCTGATCTCACACCCTAATTCCTTAACAGTGGTGCGGCCTTGAGGAACAGGCTCTTTGGGCTGTGACCCTGTAACCATACATCTGCCGCGGACACTTTGTGTATCGGGGACAGCTGTCAATTTCGAACTTTCAGGTTCTTTCGTTCTCTCTCACTTTCTGTTCCTTCTTCCACCCTGGGACACGCCTTCATTTACAGCACTATAATTATCTTGTACCTGCACAACATGTTGGATGAAATCCAGTGTAGTATGATGCACAGAATGGTAAGACAGGAATGTCCCTGTCGTCAGTCTGAGCTGCATTACTGTGTGAGTAATGCTGCTGGCAGGATGGTCGTGTGACCCCATCCAATGAGTTTTCCCCATTTTAAGATTCTCTGTACTAGTGTTTGACAGTGACTACACTTTCAGGAAGCATTTCATGGTCTCTTGTTTGTATGTATGTATGTATGTATGTATGTATGTATGTATGTATGTATGTATGTATGAATGAATTTGTGAAATGTGAATTTGCTTAAATGGCTGACTTCATATGAGTCTGAAGCTCACCCTTTTCGTTTCTCCTTGCCCAAACCAACAGTACCATTTAAGCACCATTCAGAGCACTGGAACATCTGTCTTTTTGGCACAGAATGTATATTCACTCTTTAAAAAAACGATTAACAAGAAGGTCACAAAGATCAGCTTACGGGAGCAGCCCAATTAGAGTATTTGTGTTAAAACTGTCATTAATCCAATGTTTTTGGATATGTACAGGCAAGTTGCAAAACTCGTGTGTGGGTGTGCGTGCAGTGATTCGTATCGTAATATGCAGTGAGTTCAGTCAGTTTTTTGATCAGTATTATGGGAATGCATTATGGAAATTTTCTTGACAGCAAAAACAAAGAAAATAACCAGTTATTTATAGTGTCCAGTTCAAACTCGGAGACATTGCTTGCAGGTAGACTTAGGCCTAGAGTAATGTTTTGTGTGTGTGTGTGTGTGTGTGTGTGTGTGTGTGTGTCTGTCTGTCTGTCTGTCTTTGTGAGAGAGAGCTGCCCCAGCCTTGTGCCCCCTGTCATCTGAGAGAGACTTCAGATCCTGACCAGAATTTGTAGTTGGATGATGGGTGACAGGATCTGTCTTCTGCCCTAAAGGGTTGGCCTTGCATAATAGTGTGGGCACCGTGATCTTGCCCAGTCTTCAAGCCTGCCTAACCTGCAGGGTTTGTTCCTCAATCTTGAATGGCAGCCATAGATGGATCCTCCACCTCAGAAAACATGGAACACTGGGCTGGTGTACAGAAAATTCAAATTCATATTTACAAAATAATGCCAAAATCCTTGCTGTTGTGTGTTCAGGTAAATTTTTCTTTTCCGGGTCACGTTTTGAAGAACGGTAAGGGGCTAGCAGCCTTTGTTCAGTGATTTGTTACTGTCAAATTTAACCGCCTTCAGAGAATCCCTGAGTGTTCCCTTCAGTCCTATAAATACTGATTGGTCTCTTGGCAGATCTTCCCAGCTGAAAACAATTTCCTTTGTTTCTCTGTGTATTATGTTTAATCTGTCATGCTGCACAGACCTCTGAAAAATGCTAATTCATGATGTCCTACTGCCAAAGACTGAGGATACACATCTGATGCTTCATGTAAAACCTTTTGTTGTGTCAGGAGACAACACAACACTTGCGTATCTTTTGTGTGTTTCTGTAATTTTTGGTTCAGTGGTAACTGCTATCATAAGCTACTTTTGAATGAGCATGACTTTGTACTCCAAGGGTTTTTTGCCAATACATGTGCAGAACTGATTGTACCGTAGTGATGTGAAATTCATTAAACCCAGGCCAGTGTTTGAACAATGACCCTTCCCTGTACCTTGCCAGTATTGGCTGTTCGCCCAGGTTGCTTGGACACTTTTTAGTTCAGGGTGTTGAATAAATAATGACTCTTCAGTTGTGAATGTTTCCTAAAGCAGGAAGTATTTATTTTTTCCGCCATTTATAAGGCTACAGTTTCCATTTAATCAGTGGCTCACATCCATTTAACCACTGGCTTGCATCATCCCCCAGTCTTTCTCAAAGGTTACACTCTTTCCCAACAACCACACAAACGGGCACCGTCAAAGTTTTCCTGTGTGTTTGGGCAGTAGGGGGGATGGCACCTCCTATTTGCTACGCCGGAGGTGATGGCTTTTGTTTACAGGAGCCTGCATGTTTTAATCCTGTGTGCGGTTTTGGCAGGGTGCCGAAGCCATGGTGCTGGAGAGCGTCATGTTTGCCATCCTGGCAGAGAGGGAGCTGGGACCTAAGCTCTATGGAATCTTCCCCCAAGGAAGACTTGAGCAATTCATCCCTGTGAGTTCCCTTCTATCCCGTCTTCCATCAGGTGGTCTCTGGGCCGTCGGCGTGATATCATGTAGCGGCGGGCATCAGAAAATGTAATTGTGCACTTTTACGGAGTTATGGTGTTCTTTTACCATGGTGAGTTTGCCTAAAAGGGAAACGAACATCAATGAAGTGTGTGTAATGAAAATAGCTCAGACATCAGTTGTGTGCCTGCCAAAAACTGGCTCAGTTTCTCCGTGGGTAGACCTGTGGCCTTACTTCCACAGGGTTTGGGGTTTGAATCTGGATTTCGCTGTGTGTGTGGAGTCCACATGCTTTCCCAGTGACATGTTGGGTTTTCTCTGCACTCCAGCTTCCTTTCACAGTTCAAACATGCAGTTAAGCTAATTGGTGTTTCCTAGAGTATAACTGTGTGCATATATGTGCCCTGTGATGGATTGGTTTCCTGTCTGGGATAAGCCTGCCTGGACTAGGCCTCAGGCTCCCCCTGACCAGGGTAAGTGTTAGAGGGCAGATAACTGATGTAACAAATTGCAACTCTGTAATTAGTCCTCTAAGGCAGTGTTTCCCAATCCGGTCCTTGGGGACCCACAGACAGTCCACGTTTTTTGCTCCCTCCTGTCTGGCAGCGATCTTGGAGGAAGTAAAAACATAGACTGACCGAGGGTCCCTGGGAACTTGACGTGGAAGCACTACTCCAAGGGGTTTTTCTAGGGTAAATTTCTGAAAAAGATTGCAGGAGCATCCTTTATAAATGCACTTTGTTTAATTTTTGTGGAATCGATGGTTTTAAATGTGGCTTAAAAGCAGTTTTTATGCAATCTGCTGCATAAGATTCATGCATGTTTCAAAGTCAAGTGCCCTCCACTTATCTTTTTAGTCTTATTTGTGACATGCATATGATGCCAGTCTCAGCCGCATTATCTATTTTGGCAGATAGCATAGTTGAGTTGGAGTCATTGTACTTGCCAGGTGACAGCCATAACGAGGTCCCAATTTGGACCTGAGAAGACGCGAACTTGTGGGCGAGTCAGCAGGCTGTGGGAATTCCCGTGAAGTCTCTCCCACCTTTCATTTATTGGCTAAGAATATGCCTCAACAAGGGTCATGTAATTGAAAGAGTGTAGTGGAGTATTTTTAGGTCTAGATCTGGTTCAAGCTGAAGAATCGTAGTGTCATGTCTTTTAGGATCTGAAACTTTGGATGCTGGCTGTGATCGTCTGGCTTACAGAGACTTGCATGGGGATGCAGCAATAACATAAATGATATATGGAGGGTATTGACTCCTCCCTCTCCTAGTTGGGGTATAGAAAGGATGGATGAATCTTGCACAGCAGATTCCAGAAAACAGGGGAAGTACTTTTAAGCTACATATGAAAGCATTAACTAATGGACTTTGTAAACTATGGCCAATCTTACATATACAAAAGCATGACTAGTTTTCTTTAACATGCCTGGGAGGATTGGGGGGCCCAGTGGTTTATTCTATCCCTGTCTTTATTACTGCTATTCTTTGTTTTTCTGTCTTATCCCTTGTCTCATGAATGATTTATGAAACAACATATTGCCCTGGAGCATCTGTATTGTGAAATGTGCTATATATTTCATTGGAATGATGACCCAGTTGGGCATAGCTGAAAATGCTGAGGGAGCACTAAAGGGTTTTGGATTGAGTCAAAAACCACTAGTTCCTTAATTGTGCTCTTGATCGAGAAGGGGCCTGTATCACGAAGCTTATCTGGATAACTTTTTCGGATTTAAGGTACACCAGTTTAAATGGACTATCTTCTTCTGCGTCCACTTACTTAGCCCAGACTGCCTTAAATCAGACAAGTATTCCTGCTAAGCAAGAAATCCTGCTTTGTGATACAGGTCCCAGGACCATCAACAATCAAACTTGTTTGTGTACCTCCCCATGATTTTCTCCTCTGGCGAAAGTTTAGTTGCTCAGTATTTTAAAGTAGTATTAGGAACTGAATTGTATACTGTAAATGGTATTTCATGCAGATGAGATTGAACTGTTTTGTCGTTTTACAGCATAGTACATGGATGGTGTGATTATATGGTAGTACATAGTCATTTTGAGTAACACTAACTATTAAGGTTGCCTTGTCAGATTAACCTGAAGGCTTGCTAAACTATATTTTCCCAATGAGTCGTAGCTGGTTAGACTAGAGATTGTAGGTCTCTGCCCACATGAGTGTAGCAGATGGGCATGGAGCCACAAACAGGACAGGCTAGTTTTTGTTTTGGATTTTGTCATGTTTTTTCATTTCCCAATGAATTTAGTCACCTGACGGTTACATTGATTACTGAAGTGGAGTCTCTGGTATGTCTGACCATTAACTCCATACAATGGCCAATTTGTGGTCACAGAGCAGGAAACTGGAAACCAGTGAGCTGTCTGTTCCGATCCTGTCAGCTGAAATAGCCCAGAAGATGGCCAGGTTCCATGGGATGAGGATGCCTTTCAACAAGGAGCCCAAGTGGCTTTTCGGCACCATGAACAAGTGAGTTGCCTTTGGTCCCCAGAGAATGTTGGGGTAGTGCATCCTTTTATTAAATTTTTAATGAAATCTTTAAGTGTTTGGTTTGGACACCTGTGTAAGACTAGGCTGTATGTGTTTGGGTTTTCTGGTGTCTCATTCCTTACTAACAAAACTTTGTCTATGCAGTTAATCCAGGAACCAAACATTGTTCCGATGCATATTCTCAATCAGTCTTATGTGTTTTGCTCTCGCTAACCACAGGTACCTGAATCAGGTGCTGAGAATCACCTTCACCAGAGAGGGTTACATAAGGACTTTCACCCGCCTCATGAGCTTCAACCTGCCACAGGAATTGGAGACGCTCAAGTATGACAGTCCCCAGTGTAGCTTCTCCTAGAGGCAGACTCGATAAGACGTTACATAATGCCAGATATAGGTTATGCCACAGTCATACAAGGCGGCTTCTTGATAATCTTGATAGAAATCTGTTAATTTGATCTGTCTTTCCCGTCAAAGATAGAGATGGGGGTAAATGGAGAGTATTTGCCTTGAAGTAGTGGGTGCAGTAACCTTCCTTGTCATTATTTGGACAACTGCCTTAGGAACGCATTCCTGGTTAGATCGTTTGGATCTTGCTGGGCTTTGCTGAGTTTCACAGCAGGTTCCCACAGGGAGTAGGCTTGTTTTTGTGCATAGCTTAGTCATGAAAAGTGAATGCATTCATTAAGTAAGGGACATGTGTTTGGCTGTCTTCCCCTTGTCGACATGAAGACGTAGTTAAATGAATAGTGATGGTATTTGTAGTCATGGTGTACTGCATCGTGTGTTTCTTCCTCCAGGTCGTTGCTGCAGTCCACCCCGTCTCCTGTTGTGTTTTGTCACAATGACTGTCAGGAGGGTAAGACTCCTTACTCTTGAACCGGAAGCTTTGTCATGCATTAAAATCCAAACGTTGATCAAACTCTCCCTAAGAGTATGTGGTTGTAAGGTCTTTGCATTTTGCAACCAAGTGGAGCTCCTCTGTTGGATCAGGAGCTGCGTTATCAGAGTAACATTTTATATCTCCTTGGGCTCTGCAGGCAATGTCCTGCTTCTCAAAGGTCGAGAGAACTCCGATGGACAGAAGCTCATGTTGATCGACTTTGAATACAGCAGCTACAACTACCGGTCAGTCTTTTTGTTTTAAAAAAAAAAAAAACAAAAAGCTTATATTCTGGAGTCATGCTGTTATCATTCCAGTGGACAATGTACATAATTTGAATGACTCTTCCTAGGTTCCTGTAATATATTGTTGGCTCCTTTGCTAACTTGCACTTGATACTGGTCACTCACTGGATGCTTTTGATGTCATCTGTTTGTGCCTGACTTTGCATCTGCTAAATAACTTTGGTGTGCAGTTATTTTTTTTCTTTTTATAAATACCACCCATTGTTATAGGTGTCTCTCTGGCAGTGCAACTGTCAGTAGTATGAAAACTCTTCAGTACACTTTGCTATAATTCAAGGTGACAGTAATCTTTTCTTCAAGGGAAAATCCATCCATTATTTTACTGTCATTAAAAGATTTGTTGCAATTTCAAATTCTCAACATGACCTGACATGTTAAGGTGCTCTTCTGCAATTGATATAGTGTCATACGGTTCCACTTAAAGTTGTTCGCGACTAAGTGTGCAGGATGTTTTTGTGGCTCATTTTGTGTAGATTCAGGCACATTGTATCTGATTAGATCCAGATTGATTCATTTGTGAAAGTTTCAGAAGGACTATTATGGTGTTTTTTTTCTGTAATCCCAGGATTTTTCAGTATAAGGAGTGAGTGTTGTATTCATGATTAACTAAACATGCAGCTCACGCAGCCAGCGCTTGGAGCTTTAACAGCCAAAAGACTCATTCTCTCCACCCTCCGTTTGTGCTGGGGACCTGAAGTTTGGGTTCAGCGAAACGCACTGGGATGCTGTCCAACCTCTGCATCATCGCAGAGAAATTCCTGCCACTCTCACGGACAGACAAGAATAGCCGCGAGTCGAGTCACTGGGTTCTACCTTTTTGTACTGTTTCCACGGTAGCACTGCATACCCACTCCAGCCTCTGTCAGCTTGTTAGGGATTTGTTTGCAGGCCAGGGGACTGTTTCCTTTCACAGGATTGGCAGATTGTAGCATTTGTTTAGGGGATCCAAACCTATGGGGATATTCCTTAACCGTTAGTAGTGCAATCATTTTGAGTTCAAATCGATGAAGGTTTTTAATGATTGTTATACTCCAACTAAATGACATCCTTTCCAGTGAGATTGCATTTATGGTGTAGCCAGGGGTGAAAGTAGTTTTCATTTCTTGCCGGTACTACAATCTTTTAATCACTTTATCATTTTATATCTATCCAATCACTAAAAAAATATATTTTTTAATAATATTCGGGTCGCGGTCGGTCAGGTCGTTTGAAAT
>JAODJU010000018.1:4591395-4607193 GCA_026776725.1 Gnathonemus echidnorhynchus | reverse complement strand
TGGAGTACTTTAGAAAATGATTGTCAGTAAACAGTTCCTTAAAACTTCCCTATATCCAAGATAAAGATGGTTTGTCCACGCCCATAAACTTCCGTCCTGAAGCTGGTGGCCTTGAACTGGCGGCCTAGAAGTGCGGTGGTGCGGCGCTGCAATTGGACATTTGGACATCAACCCAGGCTTCGTATATTCCAGCGGAGGAAGATCCCGCGTGCCTGCTATGTAGGCCTACTCTCCTAACCAAAGTGTGAAAGATGTATCTCACAAGCAGTTCTGTGCCGTTTTGAATTCTACCTGGAAAATTATAGACCACTTAAAAATATCGTAAAGTCTCGGGGAAACAGAACATTTAGCTGCACGTTTCTTTACACGGCAGTGAAAGGATCTGTGGCATCTTATTTCAAATTGTGATGTATGTGGAAAGCACATGTATTTTGGTTTAAAAGATATTTATCGCGTGGTGCGAATTGGTCAGTTTAACTCTCCAATCTGATGGCAGATGTATCAGACAAATGATGTGTATATGTGTGTTTATTCAGGTGTGGTTGTAGCATACATTTGACAAATTAAATAAAACTGTCCTGTATGTCTTCGCGACCCTAAATAGTATAATCGGTTTCAGAAAACGGATGTATGGATGCCCTGTATGTGAGCTCAGTGGGAATCCCAAAGTATACATCTACAGACAGCCACCGCTGTCCCACCAGCTCGACATAAGTGTGCTGTCAGAGTCCGCTCTCCGCCATACAGAGAAACACGCATGCGCGCTCGTTGATGAGTGTCTTACAGCATCTCCTGTAACTCCCTGCTGGCGCAGTCTGCTCCAAACTGCAGATTTCCTGGTGATCCCAGTGCGATTAGGCGTCTGGATGACGACCTGTCGACGGTGGGTAATGAGTAGATCAGGCGGTGGTCTACATGAGGGCAATAGGGGCTGGGCATGACAGTAACTGCAGACTCACCAATTTCTTCAGTATTTTGGATAAAAAAAGGCAGCCTAGAATTGGGCCTAAAATGATAAAAAATTGTGCAGTCCATATCAAAATTAATAAAGCCTGCTTAAACTCTTGTGGAAATAAACTAGATGCCAGTGATCTATTTACATTATCCAAAATTCTTTAACCAGGACAGGGTGGTTTTGTGGGTGTGGCCCAGTTGTGGCTCCGCCCACAGCAGCAGCACAAGGACAAAGGGGCCAATGCTACAACTGAAGTGTCCAACAGGCAGCCCCTGCTCCTATAGCTCGGTCAAGGCCATCTAGGACTGCTACTGGCCAATCTACTTTCGTGGAAGCATAAATTTACAGTTCCACAAATGAAATGCACACAACGGCGGAAAGTCATTGTATGCCAGGGAGCCCCCCACCTGGATACCTGAATAGGAAATCATGAATACTGTGATAACTACCCCTGCTCTTTTTACCCGGTGTCTTGCTGGATTTTTCAAGTATAGGTCTCTGCAAGATGGATTGAGGGGCGTGTCAAAAGGTTAGGGGGCGTGTCAAAAGGGTAGTAGGTGTTTCAAAAGGTTAGTGGGTGTGTCAAATGGTAAGCCCGTTGATGGGAAAAGAGTGTGGTGAAGTGGGTGGAACAACGCATGTAATTTCCTTTGCGCTTTCTGGAAGTATGTTGGTAAATGTTAAGCATAGTAAGTGTCTTATGCTATGTGAACAAATATGAAGCAGGCATTTGATTATAGATGTCTGTTAATCATAGTCATTGTATGACCTATATATCTGGTAAATGTCTGTTTATTGATGGAATTTTCAGCCAATTGAAATAACTCTTTGGAACGCCTGCTCAATTACATCACCATTCGACATGCCCATCTTTCTATACGCTCAGTCATCCTTCCTGCAGAGACTCACCTCCTGGATTTTTGACCATAGAAGCATGTAATCAGCTAGAAGAGCAGAGTCCTGGTTAGATTTGGCAAAGCAAAAATCATAGTAAAGGGATTTCAAACTTGTCGTGACCTTGAGATTAGGCTTGTGAGTTTCTCTGTCAAGGAATGTGTTCCTTGTAGACTGGTCATCTAGGCAAATCAAGGAGTTTACTGAAACACAGGAGAAAAATAGTGCAGATGCAGATGGCAGTTTGAACACCAGCATGGAGGATATATCTAAACTCTGCTTTTCATAGCCAGTCCACCCTACATTAAACACTATGATTAAATAGTTATTATTATTTATGACATATTACATAAATATTTCAGTAGCAGGAATTGGTTTCATGAGTAGTTCTTACTTCGTGATACAGAACTTATCCAGCGATTGTGGCTGCAGTATAGTGTCTGTGTGCAGTAATGGTGTATCTGGCATGCTAAAATACCCAGGGAGAGCAAGAAGAGGAAGGTGGAATTACCCAGGATGCTGGGTTTCTCTTTATAAGGGGAAGGGGAGGCCCATGACAGACAGCACCAGCATGCTGGGAGAGCTCGTGTCTCCCTGCTGTTTAGAAGCTTCTGGGAGCCTGCTGACATATCGCCAAAGTCTATATTATTATTCTTCAGTAGCTTATTGCAGCCAGCAGGTGGACTAGTAGTTAAACAGCTGGATGTCTACCGTAAATGCAACAAATAGCTAAGGATCCTGCCTTATAAATTGGGAAAACCCATGAAGACGCCGTTTTTTTTCTCCCAAATGCCAGCTTTTTTTTCGGTCAAAAATTTACATACACTTACCATAACCATGCATGTCATGGCAGTTTTGGGCTTCCAATGATTTCTACAACTGTTCTTTTTCTGTGGCAGAATGATTATACAATACGCAACTTCATACGAAAAAAAAAAATCACAAATTTGCAACACAAGTATTAATTTAATGTCAGTTTTCTGAGTTCAGCACAAGGTCAAAATTATACACACAGGGTCAAAAATATACATACATCTACTTAGATAATTCAATCAGTTGTGCTGATAGTCTTATAATTTGGTGCCAAAGCCTCTTAACTGCCTGTTAGTGATCATGATTGAGTACAGCAGGTAACTTCACTATGTCAACATAAAAAGGATTCTGACAACACTCAATGGATTGACCAACACGTTACAATGGGGGAGTCCAAGGAGCTCAGTGCAGATCTGAAGAAGAGTATCGTGGACTTACACAAGTCAGGAATATCTCTTGGAATCATTTCTAAAGATCTTCAGATCCCAAGATCATCAGTTCAGGCAGTTGTTCGTTAGTGCAAGTCATATGGAGCTGTAGTCACTTTGCCAAGGTCTGGAAGAAGGCCCACACTGTCACCCTCAACTGAAAGGAAAGTAGTCTGGATGGTCAGGTGCAACTCAAGAACCACCAAGATACAAGTCTGCCATTCACTGAAAGCTGCTGCAACACCAGTGTCATTTTCCATAGTCAAGTGAGTTTTACATCATCATGGGTTGAGAAGCTGCCATCTGAGAATGAAACCTCTGCTCCAGGATCCACACCTTCTAGCTCGACTAAAGTTTACGACTGCTCCCGTGGACAAAGATACAGCCTTCTGGAGAAAAGTCTTATGGTCAGATAAGACAGCAACTGAGTTGTATGGCCACAATGACCAGCAGTATGCTTGGGGTTGAATGTCTTGTGTTTTTCCATCCAAAAACACTGGACCAGCTGTTAAGCATGGTGGTGGTAGCATCATGGCCTGGGGCTGCTTTGCTGCCAGTGGAACTGGTGAAGTGCACATAGTGGATGGAATAATGAAGAAGGAGGATTACCTGAGAATACTTCTGAGTATCAATACATAATCTCAAACCATCTGCTAGAAGGGTGAAACTTGGACCCAGTTTGGTGTTCCAAAACAGATCTCAGAGCTGGTTTTGGAATGGATATATCAGACTAACATTAAGTGTGCAGACTGGCCTTCCCAAAGTCCTGACCTCAACTCCATTGAAAATATGTGGGCTGTGCTTAAGGGTCAGGTCCGTGCCACCCAATGAATTTGGTTGAACTCAATTCTGTCAAGAAGAGTCAAATATGGTCAAATATCCAACCAGAATTGTACCAGAAGTTTGTTGATGATAATGAAAAGCATCTGATCGAGGTGAAATGTACCAAGAGACATTTAATATTAGGTGTGTTGTATGTATATTTTGACCCTGTGTTGGTTTCAGAAAACTTTTTTTCGTGACTTTTTGTGACATACTGATCTAATGGAATATTAAGCATTTAGAATCAGTGGGATTAATCGAGATCTTGCGTGGATATATCTTGCACAGAAAGTACTCAAATATATCTCCAAAACATCACATGCATGCCCTCCTCCAAGCTTCAGAAAGATTGCCGTCTATTTATGAAATACAGTTATTGGATGGAGTTCAGTCGGCTGAATTTTTCCTAGTGCTGATCATATGTGCTGTAATTTTCTCATGCTCAAATTGCTCATTCGTTTCCCAAAGTGTGAAGTCCTTTTTCTGCTTTTCTGTTTCTGTTTTTTTTTTTTTTTTTTTAAATCTCTACACATAGACTGATGAGGGAACTGAGTGAGCGGAGGGAGGTGAAAACCCCTCCAATATTCACATTCCTGTAAGCGAGACAGATCACTGGACTCAATTTACTCTCCTATCACACCCTGGAATAAGTGATATTACAGCAATAGAAATTCCTCATCGTGAATCCAAGCATGAAACTAAATATCAACAGAAATTTATCTGTTTTGTGGTCCTCCATGTGAGTCTCTGTGCTCCGCTGTGTTGCTGTAGAACCTGTAAAATGAGTTGCTGTCGAGACCTGGAATAAGCCAGTCCAGCTTCTTCTTACTCTTGGCATCTACAACTCCATGTGCTACCCTGAAAGCCAATCCTTTCAGAAAAACATCACATGGGGCTTTTATTTTTAATTGAAGAAGCACTATTTATGAAGCCACATGAGGCTTATCAATGAGCTCTATTCAAATACCCATATTTTACAAGATAATGCGCAAAACATTCCCAATCACTAAAAAAAATCACCTCCTTTGAAGAAACTTTAAAAGCTATATATATTTTTTCACCAGCATTGTAGACATGGTTACTCCTGTCTATGGTGTTCCCATTGGGAAGGGACCGCACATGTCAAAAGGTACAAGCAGCGACAGCGTGAGACAGATTGCCTCTCTTACAGAAGGAAATAGCCACCTTGTGCAGGTCATATGCCTCAGTGAAAATTTAAGCATAGAAGCCTTTCTGGAAAGTGTTTTAATAAAAATAGAGCTTTGAGGGCCAGACAGTGAAAAACAACATCCATATTACTGTGCTAGACTCAGACAAAATATGTCTATTTGGTTAGTTTATTTCGGTGTTCCTGTCCAGATGATAAATGCAAATATATGCATACCTGGTTGACCTCCAAAATTAATTGTGCACAGAAAAAGTTAAAAATGTATTTGGTCATGTACAGAATATATTAGGGATAATACAATCAGTATTAACCAGGACATAGTGTTTTTCGTGAAATTTTTTAGCAAAGAAATGTGAGCCTGTTTTGTGATTTTTTTTTCTCTCTAGGAAATATTAACAGTCATATTATCTATAGACAAATATGATTAAAGGAAAAGAAGAGGCTGCTGTCTTTTGGGAAAAGTCAACCTGCTTTTGTAAGATCCTTATCAAATTCCTGCCAAGAGTGTCGAAACTTTTAATTGATGCTTTTAAAGAGACATGTTGCACGTTCACGTTAATTTTAAATCACTTCATCGTTTCTTGTCCCTAATCACTCCTCTATGATCAATCACCCGAATAGCACATTTTATGTGACTAACAGACTAACAGAGTGAAATGGGAAGTGTACTGTGCTGTCATCAGAAAAAATTATAACCAGTCATCTATGTTAACCTGAAATATGTATTCATTTGAAAACGTG
The DNA here is from genome assembly GCA_026776725.1 of Gnathonemus echidnorhynchus. Lineage (NCBI taxonomy): Eukaryota > Metazoa > Chordata > Actinopteri > Osteoglossiformes > Mormyridae > Gnathonemus > Gnathonemus echidnorhynchus. The sequence goes on along the minus strand of JAODJU010000018.1, from coordinate 4,601,372 downwards.
TACAGCCTGCGCATAGGATATAAAGACTGCAGTAATAAAATCAAGACACTAGGGGGAAGTATGTCAAAGCAATTTTCCAAATAATGTTATCAGACTCACATCTTAACAGTCCACATGATATGAGAATTTCAGTGACCTAGACTAGAAATTGGAGTGCTATATTATACAAATATCATCAAACCAGTCTGATAAACATGTCAAAGTACAATTAGGTGTCAATCCAAACCAGCGTGCACATATCTATAATGTTGAATTGAATACACACGCACACAGGTTTGTAGTTATATCTTTATTTTATAGAAGTGGGCATGCTGGAGTGAAATACAGTAAAACCTCGGATTGCGAACATAATTCATTCCGGAAACGTGCTTGTAATCCAAAGCACTCTTATATCAAAGTGAATTTTCCCATTAGAAATAATGGAAACTCAGATGATTCGTTCCACAACCCAAAAATATTCATATAAAATGATTAATACAAAATATAAAGTAAAAATACATAAAACAAATTAACCTGAACTTTACCTTTGAAAAAAATCGTGGATGGCGTGAGGGAGACGAGAGAGAGGTGAAGAAGAGGAGGGTTATTTTGTAGGACGACTTTCACTATAACGGAATCACTGCTATCTGTTGGTTCACTGGAATCTTTTTCTTTTTGTACGACTTTAACAAGGAACCTATCCAATGACAGCCGCTTCTGCCTCCTTATCCATTTTGCAGAAATGTGGACATTGCATTGCCGTTAAACAGATTCATCGCTCGCATTGCTGCGTCCTTATTCAGGTGGTGCTTTTCTACTAAATTTTGACTATATGGGTGAGGCACGCCGACTGAGACCAAGCATGGGAGACGATTACCCACAATCCCGCAGCGAGAGAGAGAGAAGAACCATCAGCTCAATTGTGATAACGTTACTGTATGTAATTCAGAGACATGACAAATTTCTTGACACAAGCGTGTTATATATAACTGAAACCTTGCCGTAAACCATCTGAATAATGCCACAAATCATTGGCTACTTGAGGACTTTATGAACGAGAAGTCTGAGGGAAAATGAGATTCACTGATTCCTTTTCCTTCTGGAGGCTCCATTCAGCAATGGCATACAGATGTTGTCTTCACACATGGGTTAACCAGATAAGTGAGAAACACAATAGTGTGACTACCTCTCTCTACTTGACCCCCCCACCCGTGATACTTTCTCAGGCCCCCTCTCATCATTTTCTGACTCATGGCTCTTCTCTTGACATCAGTATTGTACACCCCCCCTACATCTTCACTCCTCTCTACGTCCTTTGCATCCTCCTTCATGCCTGTACTCCTGTGGGATGAGTGGAATCCATATCTATGCATGTAGGTGTCTTATTAGAACCACTGACAAAGGTGGTTATGTGGGTTATTTTTGTTGGGGGGGGGGGGGGGTGCGGGTGTTTGTTAGACAAACACCTGTGGTCTCCATCATTCTTGGAACTGCCTGCAAATGTCATTTACTCAGTCCTTCATTCACTCAGACACCACCTGCCTGCTAAGCTTAAGATAAATGCCTAATTTCATGTCTTCAAGACATCCCAGTGCTGTTCCCTTGAAGACCTCCTTTTAAATTATTCATCTCTAGATTATCTGATGCAGACACTGAGCTTCAGAGCCTCCAGTGATAAAACATTTGACGTTACTTCAGGGTGAACAGCTTCCGCTCATCCACATGTCACAGAGGGTCTCTTCCTTCCTTCTGATGGCCATAATAACAGCTCTCCCTCTCTTTCGTCTTTATTTTCATTTCAGAGGTGACCCCACTTCAGTGAGTCAACCAGCCTGTCTTGGGAGTGGGTTACAGTTACTGGAAGCCTAAACAGCGACAGGAATGTGCCAGAAGATTTACTTGCACTGCTCCCTTCATCTTTGGGTGTTTATCATCACAATTATTATGATCGAGATCTATTTTCTGCTTTCGGCGACTGATTCCATTTTACCTTGGAGTCAATTCCGATCTTCCATTCACCGCGGTTTCTGATCAACCAAAGGTACCAAGTGTAAGAAGATGTTTCAACAAGTGCTAATGTATTGTGAAGCACCTTGGCACTTCATAGCAAAACAGGGCCACTCAGTGATCGGTATGGGCAACTATCAGCGCTCAGCGCTAGAGTCAAACAGCCTTCATGCTCCCCATCTCCACCACTGTTAACAGAAAACCCAATACTTAAATCAGAACTTAGGCATGCTGTAGCAGTTCCATTACAGTCAATAGCAACTGTGATGCTTGAGATATGCACCTCTGGGCCCCGTTCATTTAACAGTCATTGTCCCCACAGGATGCTCCACCACCATCATCGTAACAGGACATGTGACATCAGTGGTGACAGGAAAACTAAATATGATCAGCTAAACGTGACGCAAAAAACATGCATGTTTCATTCAAAGAAAAGACAACTGGAAGCATAAAACGAATTTGCATGAGGCCACAATTGACTAGAAACGTTAACATTTTAAGTGCAGACTAAGGGAAATACGACATGCAAACGTTGCTGTGAGTTTATTCGGACTGCAGCAGTCTACACTTAAAGCTTTCTCTCATGGTCCAGCTGGAACCTTGAAAAAAATCATTTTACATCAAAGAGGAGCATTAATGGGGCCGTACTTCTTAGAGCCGATGCCTTCAACCACATGTATGGTGCAGGTATTCACTAGCCTATTTTTAGGACCCGCTAGGTGTCCAAAAAGATGCCTGGGGCACTGCATCTCCTGTCCCATTAACAACATTCAGTGGAAGGAAAACATTTCCTGAATAATCAATTACAATCACAGTTATAAACTCAAATTTAGTGTTCTTATCTGGCATTAGAAGGACGTGAAGATAACAGGGAGTAAACATCACTGCCACACACCTACAGAAATAATGAAGACTGTTTTCTCGTACACTGAAATTCCTAAATAATAACTAAATTCTGGCTTTTCTTGTATCTGCATATGCTTTGTGACCATTTGCCTGCTTCATAAAAACGTCTCATCATAGGTGGAATTTATTTCCTATTTGTCCATCTGCACTAGTTAGGTAATTCAGTTCCCACAGAGTATCACCGCACTAAAAGCTCCTGTCCCCCACTAAGCTTACATTTGACTTTTACCAGAAACTGACATCATGCTTCTTCTGGCTGCAATTTAATGGCCTGCACTGTCTGCTGCTCAGACTGGGTAGTTTAATTAAACGTAGTTTAGTCAGTCAAGGTAGGATAATTATTTCACAGTAATGTGGCAGGATTCTGAGACAGCAGGGTAAAATAGTCTGCTGTCCTCATTGATCATTTTGTTCATGTTTTCTCCTGTGACAATGCGAGTCCCATATGTTGTGCGATCACTGAACAGCCCAAGACGTAAACACATTGTTTTTATTTGCTCATACATGAAGGGTCTGCTGGAATCATAGCCTGCAACTTCCTACTGTTAAACAACCAGTGAGAACCCACCCCCCAACCCAGAAGACTGTATTACTTTGCCAGTTCTCCAAGCCATCATCCCTAGCATGCTTCTGTTAATCACATTTCATAGCTCTTCATCTGCCGACCTCTTTGCCTGCATCTCCAAGCCCGGACCTTTATGCATCTTGCAAAGAACCAGATTTCTAAGGAATTTAAGTATCTCTATGGGGCTGGGGGTAGCACCCAAATAATACAACCAACCTAAATATATATCTAGTTAATTCAGTTGCATACATAGAATATAGTTGTGGATCATCAGGGAAGGGGTTCTCCAGTGTAATGTAGAATCTCCCATGATCCTTCTCGGTCAGGCCACCAATCACGTCCAGGATGAATGTGATGCTTTCCTCGGGACTCGAGGGAGACTGGCAGTACAGCATACAAACAAGAGATATTTATGTGTCTTAACAAGGATCCATCTTAGCACAGAAGTAACAACTTTCCTGGTTTAGAAGGCTAACAAAGTGCCAGGACGCCAGCCCCCTTAAAAGAAAAATATATAGTAGGGCCACCCTGAAGACAAAAGCTGGCAATGATACATCTTAACACATTTCACCAGTGAGCGTAACAAGAAAATGGAGGAGATGAACATTGTTGTAAATAAGCACCAAAAAATCCCACTCAGTTATCCAATTTGTGCTTCCACAGAGGGCTCAAGCTTTACATCACTGTCAAATGAAAAGCCTTTCCTGACATTACCAAGCAATCAGACTGTCTACACACAGAGTGCATTTTGTAAGGAATTCTCTTCTGCAAGTTCTGCCTCTATTTTAATGTCAATACGTGGGTGTTTGTGAAGAGACATAATTTAGGAATAATGCAGACTTTTTTTTCCTCCTGTGAGTTCTATTCAGCTATAGAATTATAAAAATATTATCCTGTTTTTTAGGTATGCAGAAAATGTTACAGGAGAAAACACAAGCCGGAGACCTCCGACCCTGTCGCAGAAAATGAATGATCTTTTTGAACAACATGCAGCCGGTCACAGGCCTGCAGAGGGCGCTCTACCTGGGGTCCCTCCATATCTGTGCTCACCCAGCCCAGGTGCAGCGCCACACACAGGATCCCGTCTGGTTGAAGATCCACCGCCAAGCACCGGGTCACCATGCTCAGCAAAGTCTCGATGTAAGATCGCTCACCATCAGGTTCGTACACTGTCAGAAAAAAGGAGTACCAATCTGTACCCCAGTGTAGGGTCTGCCAATTGTACCCTAGCTGTAGATAAAGGTACTGTCATGATCCGATCGTTCGCTTCTCCCGTGTGCCACGCCCCCTCATTTACCTCGTGTGGAATCCCAATGTCACCAGCTGTTTCCTGTCTTGTTAATTCATCCTGTATATTCAAGTCCGCGTTCAAATTTGTTTCCCCGTCCAGTCATTATAGTTGGTTGTTTTGAGTGTTTTTTTGTCTGCTATTAAATCCCGTGTTGCCTGAATTCCCAACTTCAGTGCCTGATTCCTTGGTCTGTGCCAAGCGAGTCCGTAACAGGTACCTTTTACTCTAATTTAAAGTGCAGAAATGGACTCTGAGGAACATCCCCATGGTAAAAACAACATTAATGTACCATCAATGGTACAAAAATGTTCTTCATAGTACATCTCTCTACCTCATAAGGTACATTTACCCTTCAAGATACAGCCCAAGTGACAAGCAAAGGTATAAATTGGTACTTTTTTTTTCTGACAGTGTACTGTTTGCAGCCAAACATTTATTAATCAGGGGTCATCATGAGCTGTAGGGCACATGACTCCTGCTGATCAAACTTGAGGATGCTCTTTAATCCGACGCACAGGTGTCAGACTCCAGAGCTGAAAATGGCTTTTAATCTAACTTCACTATCAATTTATATGGTTCATGCTTTGAAAGAAAATAGTATCAAAACAGTAAGAGTGGCATGGCTTCTTCTCTGAAGAGGCCCTAGAGGTCAAGAAAATAACAGAGGAGAGGCAATTCTAATGGAGGAACAGGCTTGAATTTACTGTGACATTTCAACTGCCTGACGGGAGCTGATTCGGTAAATATCACAGCGCGATCTTCAGGCACCTGAGGAGCGCTGGCGGTGGCAGGCTCTAGGCTCACCTTGGAGGCCCTGCAGGGGATCCATTTGAGAGTGCTGCTCTGCTCGCCCCAGTACAGCTCAATGGAGCCCAGGAGGGAGGTCATGTTGAAGACCACGGCCCTGTGAACACCCATCCCCCTGCTCCATGCTGCTGCCTGCTTTAACACAGCTGGCATTGCCTGTAAAATAAAAGTCACCAAACAGTCGCGTTGTTATCACAAGAAATTACCACCCATTTTAAACATTATACTGTCATTGCGGACTTGCGTACCAGTTACATGTCAGTTTCTGATTGCGGTGGATACAGCAGCTTATTGACATTATTCATATGTTAAGAAACAAAATATCCTGGGTTTGGTGATTTGTGTACCAAAGTGAGAAAAGTAACCAATATTAAGGGTGTGTATTTTGATTATATTAGATCATGAATGATTAAAGCTTCTCCAAGATCTGCCTTTGCAGAGACATCATTAGTATTGTGCTACAGCGCTATTGGTTGCAGTTCTATGGCTCATGCACGCATCTAAAATTGTTCTGTCAGCCAAATCTGTTTCAACACACCAATAAACCGGTAACAGAAAACAGTAGGTAGTGCCTTGGATTTCTTCCTCTCTCCTCCTTTCGCTCCCTCGTCCCGACATCCAATTCACAACATGCCACACACTGAAATGCCCAATACTGCCAGTAACGGTGAGGATGTAATGTCGTGTCCTTATCCATCATGCCACCTTCTGCATGAGGTGCTGTCCTAAGACTATGTCAGATGAGTAAAACAAACTCTGATAACCATCAGGGCGTCCACGGTGTTGGTGCAGAAATTCTCAATAATTCGCTCAGCAGTCACTGTGTCCAAGTCGGCCATCACATTGATCCCGGCCCCCCCGACCAGCGTGTCTACCTCCTGGGCAGCTCTGTCTATATTGTCCTGATTCTAGCATCAGCTTGACTATGTCTCTTCTCTATCGTGACTCAAACAAGCCACGCCCATCACTTGTTTGTCTTACCGCTCGTTCCTAACTCTGGTGTGAATTACTTCCAGCTGCCTCTCGTTAGCTCCCCCATTCATCTTGTTAGTCCAGTCATTAATGCTGAACGTTCCTGTTGCCCCTATCTTTCCCTGCTTCCAGTCCTGCTGTTTTGGATGCCCTGCAATCCTGTTTATTTCCAGCCTTTGTTCATTTAGCTCAATAAACCCCTTTTGTTTTGCCACCATGTCGGCCCTGGAGTCCTTCGTCCCTCAAGTCGTGACAGACTAATTATTAATAGAGGGAAATAATAAAAAGCATCATCATAATCATAATATGAAAAAGAAAAAAAGAACTACAGTGGGTATAGAAAAGAATCACCTCCTTTACTTACTCAATGCAACGTATAACATCCAAGTGCATGATATTACAGCTACAGTTCTGAAGAATTGTAAAAAATAAAAAACAAGAAATACTGAGATTAATAAAGGATCAACCCCCTCCCAAACAATATTTGTAAACTCAATCAGGTGTAAGTAACCACCATTTCCATTGCAGACCATGGTTACTTCTACCTGTGATCAACTGTAATCAGTGTGATTAGTGAAGCATAAAAATAGCTGTTCCTGGAGCACTCGCTTGCTTGGTAGTGCAACTGACAGCAAACAGCTGACTATGGGTGGCAAGTCACTGTCAAAAGATCTCAGGGATAGAGTTGTGGACAGGAGAAAAAATCTCAAAGGCTTTATCAATCCCAAGGAGCACAGTAAAGTCCATAATAAAGAAGTGGCAAGTGTTTGATACTACCAGGACCCTCCCTGGATCTGGCCGTCCCTCCAAACTGGATGGAAGATCAAGGAGGAAACTGGTAAGAGAGGCTACCAAGAGGCCAATGGCCACTTTGAAGGAGTTACAGGATTTTATGGCAAAGAGTGGTCATTGTGTGCATGTGACAACAATTTCACAAGTGCTCCACAATTGTGGCTTGTTCGGGGGGGTCGCAAGGAAAAAGGCACTTCTCAAGAAAGGCCACATTAAGGCTCATTTGAGCTTTGCCAGAATGCACCTTGAGGATTCTGATGCCAAGTGGACAAAGGTCTTATGGTCAGATGAGGCCAAAATCGAACTATTTGGCCTCATTACCAAACGGTACACCTGGCGGAAATCCAATGCAACTCACCATCCACAACACACCATACCTACAGTAAAGCATGGAGGTGGCAGTATCCTTCTGAGGGGGGGGGTTCTCTGCCACAGGGCCTGGGGCTCTGGTTAAGGTAGAAGGAAAAATGGATGGGGCAAAATACCGTCAAATTCTACTCTCTGCCAGGAAGTTGAAGATGGGCAGAATGTTCACCTTTCAACATGACAACGACCTGAAGCACACAGCAAAATTGACCACACAGTGGCGGAAGGAGAAAAAAGTGAATGTCCTCGTGTGGCCCAGTCAGAGCCCAGACCTAAACCCCACTGGAAATCTGTGGAAATATTTGAAGAAAGCAGTCCACCAACGCGCACCATTCAATTTGACTGAACTTGAACAGTTCTGTACAGAAGAGCGGGCAAATATTGCTCTATAAAGTTGATAGAGAAGTATCCCAACAGACTCAAGGCTGTCATTAAAGCAAAAGGTGGTTCAACAAAATATTGACAGTATGTCTTGTTTTTGATTTTTTTATAATTTTTTTGAACTGTAGCTGTGATATCTTTCACTTGGATGGATATTTTTATGTGTGCTTTCATTTAAGGCTGTAAAGCAAAAAAATGGGAATATTTCGAAGGGGGTGATTCTTTTCTATACCCACTGTATGAGCTTACTGAGTGTCAAAGTATTTATTACATGCGGATATTTTCCTGCCAAACTCAGTAATTCCTAAAGAAAAAAAAAAACAAAAAACAAATTTACACTCTGTAGCCAGTGTATTAAGTGTATCTTTATTACAGCAATCTGCTCCAAAAAGTGAATCAAGTGAATCAGGCCTAAATACAGCACACAGACCGAGTGCAGCTCTTCAGGTACCGTTTAGCTAAGATGTGTGATTTTAAATGTAGTGTGACTGCTGGTGCCAGACGTGGTAGTTCCAGCATCTCAGAAACAGTGACCCTCCTGGGATTTTCATGCACTACAGGGTCTACACATTTCAGAGGATATTGCAATAAACAAAACCATACAGTAAGAGGGAGTTCCGTGCGCAAAAATACCTTGTTAATGGGAGGTCATTCTCGTCAACGCTAAAGGCCTTCAGTGCAAATCTCAGTACAGCATTGTGCAGGAAGGGGTCACACCCTGCTTGTCCGAACCTCCTGTTTGCCACGCCCCCTCGTTAACCGCGTGTGGAATCCCCATGTTACTAGCTGTTTCTAGTCCTGTCTGATTAAGTTTCTGTAGTTTAGTGCCTCCCTGTTAGTCTTTCCCCAGTCCTGTCATTAACAGCTTTGGGTGGCTGATGTCTGGTCGTGCTCCTGATGGTGTCCTACCCTTATTATTCATCCTAATTTCTGGACTCCGGTGCTTCTCTTCCCGCCGTGCTCCCAGCGATCATGACAGAACGCTTCTGGGGACATAAAACTAATCCGGTTCTAGAGAAAAAAAAAAAAACGACAACATAATTCTTTATATACGTATATGCGCACGTGGTTAAACACGGCAGCTTAAAATTAACAGTAAATGGCACAATCAGAACTTATTGGTCGGGTCCTGCACCTGACATTGCAGGCCCAGCCGCCGTGCATGCCCACGGTGGAGGTTTACCTAGTGTTGCCAACTTTGGTCAGCTGGTTGGCGTGAGATTCTCAATTCAAGACTTTTAGAGAAAGACTCCCGGCTGCGCGTCCCCGATCGGTGCTTTGGCTGGGCGATGCAGCAGAGGACTTACACATGGCTTACAACAGCTTTAGCGAGGATTTGTGTACAGTCTTGAACTCAAACTAGGACAGCAGCGTCTTAACATACGCGCTGCATTTGTAAACTCCCTGAAAGTTTAAATGGTTAAAACCGTAATGTGGAAAGGGCAAAAAAATATGATGACAATCCATGCCGTAACGGACTGCGTAATAAGGATGAAGCTGGGTTACAGGAAAAGAAACACGAGGTGATACAAGAGATGCCTGGGATGAGAACCAGAGCAATGCTGTGACTTTAGTTACGATGCTATGAAATTTAAGCAAGGGCGTAAATAAAAAAAGAACCCAGAGGAAACCCCATGACGACATGGGGGGGACCTGCACCGGGAGCCATGGCAGAGACTTGAACGCTAGTCCCAGAGGTGTGAAGCTACAGTGCTAAGCACTGCATCACCATGCCGCCCAAACTCTCTCTACTAAATAACAAGATCAAAATCAAATAGGTTAGTAAAAAATGCATATAAACACAAACATAGCAGGTACTGGTAGCGAAATGTAATGGACAGGGGCGTAGCAACCGGGGGGGACGGGGGGGACACGTCCCCCTCACTTTTAGAAACAGGTGATTCTGTCCCC